>OY757023.1:123159848-123436848 GCA_963580285.1 Lucinisca nassula | reverse complement strand
CAGCTTGCCGGAGCTGACAACCTTGACACGTTCTCTCAGCCATATTCGCACAGCATGTCGATGACCATGGGCAGGCTCTCACTGAGCGGCAATCCCACATAATCCATCAACGCCATGGGAGCTGCGCCTGTTCCGCGTCTGCTCCGTCAACCGTGATAAAGTCGGGTGCGCAATCCGGGCCTCTTTGGGTTAATCGTTTCGACAGCGTTTCCAGCCAGCCATAGGCCCCCGACTACGGTCTTGAAGCCGACAGGTTTTTCCGTAACGCGCCGGATCCGTTCGATCATGTTCAGCAGGTCATCCGCACAATTGATGTCAGGGTGTCGATTCGGGCTGATTGCATCCGGCCCTCTTCGATGCCGCGAATACGTGCAATCTCACGAGTGACTTTAGCGGCGGGCAGTATGCCGCCTCTTCCCTGGCTTTGCGCCTTGACTGAGTTTGATTTCAAACATGCGTACAGTATCATGCGCGGCAATCTCCATAAGCCGTTCGTCAGAGAGGTTTCCATCCGGTCGCGCACACCGAATTTGGCAGTGCCCAATTTGAAATACCAGGTCCGCACCTGCTTCGAGGTGGTAGGGTGACAGCCCTCCCCTCGCCGGTATTCATCCAGCAACTTGCTTGCCGGGCGCCGGCCGAAAGAGCGCGTTATCGCGGGTACGGACAAGGCGCCGAAACTCATCCCGGAGATATTGATAAGGGAGTCGTTGTATAGGGTGTTTTACAACCTGGGCCGATAAACCACCTCGGTCGCCGGTACCGCATCCTCACCCAGGGTCGGGTAGGGCAGTTGACAAAGAGTACGGAACCGATTGGCCGTAGATCCCGGGTCGATCAAATGCAATGGTGTTGTTTTCATTCTTTGCGGCCCGATAGGCCCAGGATCGTTCTGCCCGATTGAAAGGCATCTCCTCCCTGTCCATGGCGAAGAAGTATTGGCGGAAAAATTCACCCAGATGTTCGAAGAAATAGCGAAATCGACAATCACCGGTAGTTGCGCCGAATGGTCTGCTGGGTTTGGGTGATATCGATGATGTAGGAGGACGATCAATGTGAGCACTCCCATTCCGAGAAGGAAAACAAACATAACCGACAGTATCTCGAATATCGTGAATACCCAGCTTGCAGTGACTGCTGTCATCATTGTCACACTCCACTCTTTGTTCTTTCCACCTATTATTTATCCAGCGTGCGGTTGTTAGCACAAAACAAATTCCCGGTTCTCCAAGATCAACTGGCGACCGGGCAGATGGGAGTCGGTTAAAAAGCACATTAAAGAGTATGCGCGCGAGTATATTATCTACTTGCAATTGACTGAAAAACTGCGTTTTCTTACTTAACAATGCAAACACTATATCACGATCTGTTTCGACAATGACCTTGTTTCCTTCAAATCACCTCAACCCTCCGCAATTTTAGACGATATCCCGTCTACATTACGGACTGTAACGCATGCAACATGTCCTGCTCTAATGTTTTGGATTCGAGAAAATGGCTTCATAATGTCAAATACTCCACCAGTTACTAGACCGGGGGCTTATCACATTACGCTCTTCTGTACAGTGATATTTTGCCCAATAAATGGCATCTCGTTTCCAATTGCTTTTTTACTCGCATTATGTGAAAAACAGATGATCAAATTCTTGACGATATGATAACTAACGATATGGTTTGTTTTTTACAAACTCAATTCAGAATACTACATAAATAGTTAACTTACTAGAAACATCATAGCTAACATAAGCGAGAACCAAAGCGCAAATAAAGTAATGGATTATATTTTCATCTTGCCACGTGATCTAGCGTGTGAGCTCTAGCCGTCCCGATGCTGATCATTCGCTGATTATGAGACCAGTGACAAGAAAACATGTCTGCAGAAAATTGAATAGAATAAAAAATTATTTCCACAAGGGGCCCTAATGGGCATACGTCATATCTGAAAGTACAAGTAAAACAAAGATCAGGAATCGATACAATTAATTTGCTCCACCCCATCAAAGACACCAAAGGGAAAGAAACACAAACATGAAGCGACCAGTCCATAATGGAAACCTAAACAATGGAAGGCCATTAGGACAGTTACTTTCCGAAAAACTGGCCATATGGCCCATCCCAAAATAAAAAGACACAAGTGATACACACAGCAAGTAACAAACAACAACATAAATAACCCGCCACAGAAGAACCGCCTTGAACGGTCCTGTGGAAAGATTTCCACTGGGGGGGGGGGTTTAAATCGATTTTATGTTGCCAGAATCCTCGCCCTTACTTCAGTCGCGATTAAGACAAATTATTTGTTCTGTCCGCATGAAGGCCTCCTAACTCATCAGTGCAACACCCCCGTGAACACAAATAATCAACGATTCACAGAGTTAAAGAGATAATGTTGGTTGGGTGCCTGATGCTCTGTCTCTGGTCGGGCTCATCGGAGTCTAACGGTTGGTTTTCTTTTGCCTCCAGCATTTCAGTGGTTTCTTGCTGTTGAGTACTCACCGTTGTCTCACCTCTGTGGTTCTTTGATTTCTGTGTTCACGGAGATGTTGCACTGATGAGTTAGGAGGCCTTCATGCGGACTGAACAAATTATTTGTCTAAATCGCGACGGAAGTAAGGGCGAGGATTGTGGCCACGTAAAATTCGATTTTTAAGCCCCCCAGTGGAAATCTTCCACTGACCGTTCCAAGCGGCTCTTCTGTGGCGATTTATTTATGTTTGTTGTTTGTTACTTACGGTGTGTATCACTTGTGTCTTTTAATTTTGGATGGCCATATGGCCATTTTGTGGGAAAGTAACTGTCCATATGGCCTTCCTTTGTTTAGGTTTCCATTATGGTCTGGGTCGCTTTGATGTTTGTATTTCTTTCCCTTTGGTGTCTTTTATGGATGGAGTAAGTTAATTGTATCAATTCCTGATCTTTGTTTTACTTCTACTTTTTACGGCCGCCACACATTCCCAGACGGAGTCTAACTGTTGGTTTTCTTTTGCTCCAGCATTTCAGTGTTTTTCTTGTTGTCGAGTCCTCACCGTTGTCTCACCTCTGTGGTTCTTTGATTTTTGTGTTCACGGAGATGTTGCACTGATGAGTTAGGAGGCCTTCATGCGGACTGAACAAATTATTTGTCTAAATCGCGGACGGAAGTAAGGGCGAGGATTGTGGCCACGTAAAATCGATTTAAGCCCCCCAGTGGAAATCTTCCACTGACCGTTCAAGGCGGCTCTTCTGTGGCGATTTATTTATGTTGTTGTTTTGTTACTTACTGTGTGTATCACTTGTGTCTTTTAATTTTGGATGGCCATATGGCCATTTTGTGGGAAAGTAACTGTCCCATATGGCCTTCCTTTGTTTAGTTTTCCATTATGGTCTGGTCGCTTAATGTTTGTATTTCTTTCCCTTTGGTGTCTTTTATGGATGGAGTAAGTTAATTGTATCAATTCCTGATCTTTGTTTTACTTCTACTTTGAGACAACGGTGAGGACTCGACAACAAGAAACCTCTGAAAATGCTGGGCGCAAAAGAAAACCAACAGTTAGACTCCGATGGGCCCGACCAGAGACAGAGCATCTATGAGTCGGGGGCCACAGCATTTCCTACAATTTACATATGCGCCCAGCAAAGATTCAGATTAGTATGCGCAGACTGATCAGAGGCTTCGTAGTGCGCTCTAAGGAGATACCTAAAGACCCATGCTCCTTCATGCAGCAAGGAAAGTCTCTGGTCAGACTATATGGGCGCACACGTAAACTGTAGGCAATGCTGTGCCCGTATCATTTACAAATATGCCACGACATGGACCAGGGAAAACACAAACCGGACATACTCCACTACGAATGCTTGCAATTAGCCTGGGAATTTTAGATATAGGAAAATGAAGGCATTTCTCTTTCCAAGCAGCAAACACAAGGGTACCGGTGCTGGTCAGTTTGCTAAAAGGTGCAAGCTAATCTGCACGTCTGTTCGCAAATGACAAAGCTAGGTTTCCAAGTTGCGTGACTGGTATAAGAGCTGATGCACATATAAAAAAAAACGGTTGGCCATATGCGACGAATGGATATAATAATAATCCTGCGAAACAAATACATCCCTCTTTCGATCTGTGGATAGACCAACATTAACATACTCGATCGGCTTGAAAAACGACTGATGCGACTGCTCTGCTCTGCTTTCTGATCTGACGCTTTGCTGGTTGCTTAAGCACTTGCAGCATCTGGATCATAGTAAATGGCACCAGACAAAGCAACAACTTGTTTTAGAAGTACACCCGCAAGGTCTGCCTGTCTGTATATTATGTAATCGTTTGTCATGCTGGTCGCTTAAGCACTTTGCAACATCTGAATCATAGTAAATGGCATCAGACAAAACAACAGCTTGTTTTAGAAGTGCGCCCGCAGGATGTGCATGTCTATATATTATCTAATCGATTGTCATGCTACAAAGTGACTAAAAGCACTTTAAAGAACACAAAAGGATAAAATGTATCCAACAGAGTCTAGTTGCTTTTTGTCAATCGTTAATCAAATTGAAAGTGATCAAAGCCAAGTAAAGATAACGGACGCGCAAGTACTGGAAAACTTTGTCATTGCTGATTCATAACCTATAAAATTCCTCTATCAAGACCACCTTTGGGACTGTTCATAAGTGGTCTTAAAGATAATTTTGAACAGTTCAAAAGGTGGTCCCTGACTAGAGGACACTGTGGCCAGAAAAATTAAAGAAATATTAAGTACACCCTTCAAAAGAAGCTTTTAAAGTAGAAGTAAAACAAAGATCAGGAATCGATACAATTAACTTACTCCACTAAAAGCAGAATTAGTCTTAGTTTTAGGTGAACTTAAGAGTGGAGTTTTAATGTTCCAAAGGTGGTCCCTGACCAGAGGATACTGTGGCCAGAAATATTAAAGAAATATTAAGT
Source organism: Lucinisca nassula (assembly GCA_963580285.1). NCBI lineage: Eukaryota > Metazoa > Mollusca > Bivalvia > Lucinida > Lucinidae > Lucinisca > Lucinisca nassula. The sequence goes on along the minus strand of OY757023.1, from coordinate 123,431,936 downwards.
GCACCCTTCAAAATAAGCTTTTAAAAGCAGAATTAGTCTTAGTTTTAGGTGAACTTAAGAGTGGAGTTTTACTGTACTGGTAAGGCAATGTGGTGCGCGTCGGACAGTCCATGCTTATAAACCCTTATTGGTTTCATTGGGAGGCATGGGTTGAGATGTCATTTCATCTCAATGTCGGGTAAAAGTCCCACAAAATTTGAAGCAACGTCTCCAAAATGACCTTTACAGTGTTGACGGGGACGGTAAACCTCAAATCCAACAAACAAATCAAACACTGTAGGGGTAACAAGACGTTTCGCCCCCAAGACGTTTCCCCCTGGTCGTTTCGGTTTCTGGTCAACTCGTACCTAAGTAAACTCGTACCTTAGTCAACTCGTACCTGTTTTTGGTCAACTCGTACCTTTGCCAACTCGCACCTTAGTCAACTCGTATCTAAGTTTAAAAACATCAATTTTTGGATAATTTGATCTTTAGTACACATATGCAGGTCAACTTTACAGTCTATGAAGACTCCTGACCACTTTTCGGACAATTGAGACGATATATAGTGTGTGCATTTAATACGATAATATGACCATGCGCTAAAATGGCACCTTTCATATGTTTGGACCAATATCAATGCAGTCATGATTTTTATTTTCTGAATTGTATGGTCGATATAAGTTATGGGTGCTTGTTAACTTGAGCCGCTCTAACAAGTGCGTACAATTTATGTTGCCATATTCTCAACAAGTCCTATAGGGCTTTCTATCGACGTATATAATGATAATTTCTTTCGGGCATCGAGCGAGCTCGTATCTAGGTAACGCGTATCATCACACAACAGAGACACAGTCTATGCAAGAAAGTTAGGTACGAGTTGACTAAGGTATGAGTTGAATAAGGCAGCCGTCGACGTCCGCCGAAGGCGGGCGTCGAGCGAGCTCGTATCAAGGTAACGCGTATCATCACACAACAGAGACACAGTCTATGCAAGAAAGTTAGGTACGAGTTGACTAAGGTACGAGTTGAATAAGGCAGCCGTCGACGTCCGCCGAAGGCGGGTGTCGAGCGAGCTCGTATCTAGGTAACGCGTATCATCACACAACAGAGACACAGTCTATGCAAGAAAGTTAGGTACGAGTTGACTAAGGTACGAGTTGAATAAGGCAGCCGTCGACGTCCGCCGAAGGCGGGTGTCGAGCGAGTTCGTATCTAGGTAACGCGTATCATCACACAACAGAGACACAATCTATGCAAGAAAGTTTGCTGGTTAAACCGCTTATATTCCGTTCAAACCATGTATGGTGTTGGGAACCACGGCCTCAAAAAGCTTATGTATCCCGTGTCTGTCAAGGCTGGCTGGTGATTCGGTTAGTTGTAATAGCTTAAGATCAACAATGGCATATCAGTCAAATAATATATTTTTCTTGTTTATGTGGTGGTATAAATTTGTTCATTTTTTATTCATTTTTGTTGTTATTTATAAATAAATTGTAGCAACGTCACGAGGTGGAGTCATGACCTTGGGAATTTTTCTATGCCGCCATATTTATTCCTCTCTTGATTTTAATTTTATACTTGAAGCACTCAAAAAGGGGGAATCTGATGATAAAATCGGGCAATCTACACGTAAGTGATCTTCAGGCTCAGGTGTGTGATTTTTTTTCTCTGTATATTTTTACCTAGCGAACTCGGCCCATGCAAAAACTTGGGAAGTTGGGAGTAGCTCATCGTAGGGGTTCGGCCCCACAGGCGAATGTCCCGTTGATTTGTCCAAAAAACGTATGTAATGAGTTTAAATTCAAAATATGAGTGATTTTTGTTCATACTGGTATAGAAAGGTAGACAAGGTTCTTAACAAACCAGTGCCATTTTCTCGGTACACATAAAATTATAATTGGCACAGGCGCATTTTTTCGGCTCATTTCTCATTGCAGTATTGATTTCATTCCGTATCTTGAAGCTGAAGTAATCCGCGCGCTGATTGGTGGAAATTTGGTAACTCCAGCGATTTCGACCAATCAGCGCTCGGATTACATCAGCTTCAAGATATAGAATGAAAACAATATTGCAAAGAGAAATGCCTACTAGCACACAAAAAGGCAAAAATTGCTGATAATAACGGTTAACTGGCGAAAACTTTTGCATTAGGTGAGAGCATATCCATTGATGTTTAAAGGTGTGTTGGCTTTTATGCTGACATTATCGGATTTCGACAGGAAATCGTAGGGAAACGGTGAAAAAACCATTGAGTTGGTGTGACAGTTAGTTGTCTTACTAAAGTCTATCCGGGGTATTTTGATGTGTAGATCACAATGGGGCTTGATCCAGGTGTTCAGCATTATTGTGTTGAAATTCTACGTGCCTTAGGTTGAACTTCATACAAAATATATATTCCTGTGTCAAAAAATGTGCCTGTGTCAATTGTCATTTAACGTGTACCGAGAAAATGGTGTTGGTTTATTGTGTACCTTGTCTAGATTTCTATACCAGTATGAACAAATAATCACTCATATTTTAAATTTAAACTCATTCCACACGTTTTTCGGACAAATCAACGGGCCAAGCGCCTGTGTTCGGCCCCCGTCCGTAGGGGCTAGAAGAAATATATGGGCTGCATGATGCTTAGACGCAGAGCTGAATCCGGCCCGCATACTAGTACTGGTAAACCGCTTAGAGGATCTAAGCCTGTCCAGGAACCGCGGTGCGAGGCGGACCGTCCATGCTAATAAACCTTATTGGTTTCATTGGGCGACAGGGCTGGAGATGTCACTTCATCTTAATATCGGGTAACTGTTCCACAAAATTGGAAGCCAAGTCTCCAAAATGACCGTTACAGTGTTGACGGGGACGTTAAACCGCAAATCAAACAAACAAAACAAACATTGTAGGGGTAACAAGACGTTTCGCCTCCAAGACGTTTCCTCCCTGGTCGTTTCGGGTTCTGGGCAACTCGTACCTAAGTCAACTCGTACTAGAGTCAACTCGTACCTTAGTTTAAAACATCTATTTTTTGTGGATAATTTGAACTTAGGTACACATATACAGGTCAATTTTATGAACACTCCTGACCCTAAACCGGACAATAAAGACGATATATAGTGTTTGTATTTAATACGATAATATGACCATGCTCTAAAATGGCGCCTTTCATATGTTTGGACCAATATCCATGCAGCCATGATTTTTATTTTCTGAATTGTATGGTAGATATAGTTTATGGGTGTTCGTTAATTTGAACCGCTGTAACGAGTGACAACAATCTATGTTGCCCTATTTTAACAAGTCCTACACACCACGTAAACAAGTCCGTGAAATGAAGACCCATCTAAACCCCACTTTATATACAGAAAACTGGGGTTTACGGGGGTATACATTATTGTTCTTATTTCTGTTCCAAGACATAGGTTGTGGGTACTCGTTAGAACCGCCTTGATGAGGCGGTTCTAAAGAGCACCCACGACCTATGTTTGCAGTATTTATAAGAAAAATATCAGGGATTTTCATCAGAAAGGTATATATAGCCATTCTGGAGATGAAAAATATGCACTATGTCGCACGGGTGTGTTATCATAATGATGTATGTCACAAATATTGCGAAATGTACAGGTAATCCAATAGTTTAAATAATTTTATTACTTAAGAATCAAATAATAAACACTTGTTATAAATGCTTAACTGACAAACTATCGAATAAAACAATCATCACGTAAGCGCTCCTATTTAATTTTGTCCACATTAAACCCCACTTTTATAGTAAAACTGTGGTTTCCAGAGGTATACATTATTTTCTAAATTCTGCGCAAAAAAGTATACTCTGGGTACTCTTCATAACCGCCTCGTTGAGGCTTGTCTAACGAGCACACAAAATCTATGTTTTGGGCAGATACGGTATGTTAAAAATGTCAGGTTTTTTTCCATTTCGAAATCTTCATTTTTTGGTTGGTAAAATTTTCAATTATATTTGAATACACTTGTTTTCGTATAAACACAGCATACCCCTGTAAACCCTAATTTTCTCTACACAAAGTGGGGTTCCGAGGGGTGTTCATTACACAGACTTTATAAATAAATAAATGTTCACTAGTCTAAATATAGCTAATATATTAAATTTGCATTAATGTCTCGCAAAGACGATGCTGCCAACGGTCAAAGATATCGCAGCTTACGGCATGCTGATGTCCCCCAATAACGTTACCACACCCATTTGTCAATAAAAGTCCTGCGTGTCATAAGGTTTTGCCAACCCCAAAACCGCTTCTCATCTACACAATCAAAGGAATTAAATTTTAAATTAAGGACAATTAGATTAAACTAGTATCGATAATCGTTTTTTTTTCATCCTCTAATTAATTGGTGCACGATTTACGGTGTTTAGTAAGGGTGAATAATAATAACAATAATAATAACAAGAACAAGTTGATAGCAAGCCATCGCATATCCCCGCGATGTGAGAATCATGTTGAAATGAAAGGACCCAAAATACTTCTTTTTGACTTCGGGTACACCAAGACATGTTTCGGGCAAATTTTTGCACCTTTTTATTCTACTCTTAATTACCTTTGATTTGATACGCAACATGACTGTGTTTGAACAAAAAAGCTTTTTGACCCCTGAGCCCCATCCCTGGGGGCAGGTCAAATCACAATTCCGAATTTATTCCTCCGTTCCGAATCCATAGGGCTATTAACAGTGATAGTTTCAGGATTCTAGCTCAGAAAGCCAAGGTGTTGTGTGCCAATTACCAAAAAAGACCCCAAAACCCATTTTTGATCTCTGGTGACCCCTAAACATTCAACCGGGACAACTGTTTTGCCACACTTTACTATGTTTAAACAAAATGAATTTTGAACCCTCGGTCACTGTTCGGCCCCATCTCCTGCCTTGGGGCTCACATAAAAATTCTGAATATCTTCCTGTAGTCATCATTTATTTATCTCCAAATTAAATTGGCTTCACATATTTCTGTCGTATAATAATCTGATACGAGTGGAATGTGTCAAAATACCAATTACCTGTAGGCATTTAATGCAAAAATAAATAAATAAATAAATAAATAAATAAATAAATAAATAAAATAAAATAAATAAAAATAAATGCATAAATTATAATAATAAAAAAATCCATAATTTCTGAAAGTTCCCAAAAGGTAGTCAGTTTTAGAAGTGACCCCCATCCCTACCGTAAACAAAATATCTGCTTAATGACCTGTACCCATTAAAATACCATTTTCCTCCTCCCCCCCCCCCCACACACAAAAAGCGAAAATATTAAAGTGTTAACCCCCAAAATAGTACGAAGCTGTGTAGCAGGCAAAGTTTAGAGTACCCCACCCTTTCCCCCACCCCCTCCCCCACCACCCGGGTACGAGTTGACCAAAGAACAGGTACGAGTTGACCAAAAAAGGTACGAGTTTACTAAGGTATGAGTCGACTTAGGTACGAGTTGACCAGTTAACGTCGTTTCCCCCTAGCCGTTTCGCCTCCTTTTTTCGCCCCTAGTCGTTTCGCCCCCTAACCCTAGTCGTTTAGTCCCACAAAATATTTTCTTATATTTTTTATATATTAAAGATTTATTATTCCATGTGTGACAGAGACAAAGGGAGAGAAAGAGAAGTCAGAACATGTAATTTAAATGAAAATGTTAATTAGGAAGTATGATAAGTATTACCTGTTTTGATCAATACCGTTATTCACATTGTTTATTTGATAAGACACATTAATCACAGAATTAATGGGATTAATGATGAGGTGTGAAAACACGTTCTTTGCAAAGTTGAACGTCTTTATTTATCGCCTAAGCACCTTTACCAGTTTTTGTTTTAAAATGGTCGGTTTGTTCGTTAACAGAGTCGGCCAGCAAAGATCAATGGTGAGGTGTTAAAAACATGCTCTTTGAAAAATTAATTGTCTTTAATTATCTCTTTTTCACGTTTAAATTGGTTGGTTGGTTCTTTAACAATGTCGGCAAGCAACAGTTGAAAATGAAGAATAAGATTTTATTTAAATTTCCAGTAGGTACAAATGCCCATGAGGATACAAAATATGTTTATAATATAGTGGCATATATGACAGTGTTGTGGGTAATTGCAACACAACGCAGCTAGGGGCCAGTAGTATCCGATACTACCAAGAATACCCTTGTAGAGACTTGGGGGTGGGGTTGGAGACAAAACATAGGCGTGTTTTCATAGGACGGGTACTAGGACACTTTGCAATAGCCGAAGTTTGCTGGTCTAATAGTAACCCTTCTTGCCTCACTTTTGGCCGGCGTTCAAAATTCAAAATTACATGCATTATCACCCTTTAACAAGCACCGTGACCGTTGGCGTTTTCTCTACCATGACAGGGGTGGGGGTAGAGTCTAATGGAAGCCAAACCCGATAATGCATGAGAAGCTTTTTTCCTCGGTCTGACAAAGGGCTGTGTACTGACACATTTTGCAGCCGGAATTGGCAACGTGTCACCACATTCTAGAGCCCGATCATTGGTCTCCAATTGCATTCGAAATTCAAACCGTGCCAGAGGACTGCTCATTTTACAGGACAAACGCTTGATATTAGGTGCGGTCTGTGCCCACATTGCATCTTGAGCGGGGAGTGTGAGGAGTTGGATTGACCTACTTCTTACATCCTCCGCGAAAGAAGTCACCTCACTCCCAATCGGCTAGCTGATAACTGTCAAATTGCCAGGAGTCAGCATATTGGCAGCCTAGGGAAAAGAGCAGCACCTACAACTAATCCCAGTCGGCGACCTGGGGGTAGCCCCTATGTGCTCTTGGCTCCCTGTTACCTTAAAACATCAGTCAGTCAGTCAATTGCTACATCCAACAATTATAAAACTGATAATAATTGGCAAATGACAGAAATAGTATTGCTCTAATGAGTTAGAGCGGCGAAGGAATATAAAACAATTATCAGATTATAATGCTAACAAGTTCTTGTGATGAACACAACTTCAAACCCCTACTTAAAATGAGAAAAATGAGGTTTACAAGGGTATACATTACTTTGCTTATTTCAACTCAAAGACAAATGTCGTGGGTACCCGCCAGCACCGCCGTAATGAGTCGGCCCTGACGAGCTCTCAAAACCCACGCAACGAGTTTGAAAAGATAAATTGGTCGTATAAATTAATTTACAAGCTTTTTTCTGGTTTCTTTTAACAGGGATTGTTATTTTGAACGATAGGTCTATGTACACGTTTTCAAAGTTTGCATGTCATCAAGATAACAGGACATTGCAATGAAGACCCTAGTAAACCCCTTTTTTATATGAGTAGAAAGGAGGTTTATAGGGGTTTATATTGCGTTTATAATTGCACAAAATCCATACCGGACTTATACGGACATCACCTTTCTCAGCTGTGCTGAAAATCAAGGGAAATAACGCGAACAAGACAGAAAATAAATGGTTATCTCCCCAAGGACTCGACTACCTCCCGTGCAAATTGCCTCAGGCAAATTGTAAATCGTACATTTTTAGGACCGTTTTTTATATACTATATTGGTGACTGTTTTAATTTAAGGAAAAGGAGGTTGTGTTATGGTGTATCTTGAAAAAAAAACAATTGAATGAAAAAGAATAACATAGATGATGTATTATATATGATTACAAATAGTATCTTCCAGTGTCAAATATATCAATTGTATTTAGCGACATAAATCAGTCTGAAATACATAAATGTACAAGCCAACAGTGTAAAATGCAACAAGGTTTTGAACATTTTATAATGTGCAACATAAATTTTCAAGAATTGCTGAAATGAAATATTATACAAAATAAGATAAAATAAAACAATATAAAAAATAAAACGATCAGTAACGTATGTTCAAGAAACGCAAAGTTGTTAAACACAACATGACTAGTCCGACGAAAATGATCTAATAATCAAGTTTTTTTTTTCAAAATATATTTGTTGTTATTTCTAAGCCCAAAAGATGTTTCATATCACTTGTGAATCATCTGCAGCAAACGATTCACGCGAAATGTCAAGCCTTATTCGCGTTGGAAATTAAGAAAAAAATATTTGAAAGTGTCTTCTGCTACTGATTCCCAGAGCTTGGAAGATAGTATTGTTCGGTAGCCGGACAAAATCCCCCCGGACATAATCCCCCCCCCCCGCGGACAACCCCCCCCCTTTTTTTGTAAAGGCGGACGAAATCCCCCTCGGACAAAATCCCCCCCGGACAAAATCCCCCTCGCTGTATGTCAGGTTGGACACCCCCCCCCCTCCCGGAAAAAATCACCCTTGCTCTAAATTGTTCTAGTTAATTATCCTTCCACTACCCACTTTCTATGTTTTTGAGCAGAAATATGAAAAATATTGGAATCTGTTATTGGAATGTGTCAATTTAACTGATCTTGCCAGACATAATCCTAATGGGTTAAGAGGTCCATAAAATCCCAAAGCACACATGTACAATTACAAAAAGTTAATACAAGTATGTCCTTTTTACTTTGATCTTACAAGCAACGTCTCCAAAATGACCTATACAGTGTTGACGGGCAATAATTTCCCCATGAGCACCAATATAGCTTTGATAGTACTGCACCAAATCGGATATGGAATCTGCAGTTTTCAAAACGACAGACTGATTTTCAAAAAACAGTAATTGTGCATGTGGAGGTGTGCGGGGTACTGTCCACCTTTATAAACAGCCGGGGGGGGGGACAATGTCCGGGGGGATTTTGTCCAGGGGGGATTTTGTCCACCTGAACAAATGTTGGGGCGGGGGGGATTTTGTCCGCCTTTACAAAAAGGGGGATTTTGTCTGGGGGGATTATGTCCGGGGGGATTTTGTCCTGGAATCTATTGTTCATGTTGCTATTACATTAAATCATATTTAGCCGATCAGTCGAAGACGCAATCTGTGTGAAATTATTCATAGGGTCTCTGTATGTAGCAGAATCTCACCCCTCAGGCTAATTAAACAGACTCGGACCAGACTGCGTGTATTCGCAAACTGATCCCAGTCTGTGTTTATTGCACACAATAAGGTCATAATATTGAGCCTGAACCCATGATTTAGTTTTTGCCTGCTTTGACAGTCCAATGACTCAGATCAGACTGCACCCGTTCGTATTCCTCTATCCGATTCGCGTTTGGCAAGAGCACCAGGATAATATAAATCAATGCTAGAAAGACAACCTAGTTGATTGCTGTCTATTCATTTAATAGGTGATATTCTTATATACTTAATGGCTCGGGCGGTCCTCAGTCTACCTTTCGAATGATGTTCACCCGTGAGTTCGCGATGTTACGCGGTGTTTAACCCATTTAGTACCGGAAACCCCCAAAACAGGTACCCTGGCAAACAGTGGAGGCCCAGATCAGACGCCGCAGGACGCGGCGCCTGATCAGGGCCACACTGTTTGCTAAAAGTTCAGCCATTTTCCAAATGAATTTTGAAGAAAATACAATCTGACACCCCTAAATCATGAAATGGACTTGTACTATATATAAGGAGGAACATCCCATTTGGTACAAAAAGGGTTAACAGGGATTAATATAATCATTGGTTTGTTACGCCAAGGTCATTTTTTCGAAAAACACTATTGATTTTGCCTTTATATCTTTATAATCAAATCAAAGTCTTAAGTAAATCTGATGGGTCCGAGCTTAAAGTGAGACAGAGAGGGAGGCGATTACAAAAAATAAAAACAAACAAAAAAACAGACTGAATTATTATTCTTGCTATTATCATTTTTATTATTATTATTATCATTATCATTACCTTCATTTTTTTACTTTGATTAGTATATTATTATCACAAATACCCACAATCTATATTTTAGAAATAATATTAGAAAAATTTCGAAAACTCGCATATCCAAATATATTGAAAAAAAAATCCACTAAAATTTTCCACAGAAAAAAATGGTATTCTTTATAATGCATAGTCCTGAACAAAAACTGTTAACAGGCGCCCGCTTGACACGCGCCAATCTGCGCGTCGATGTGTAAGAAAATGATTAATTATCAGCTCTACTCAACAGGGCAATAAATGGACAATGAACGATTGCAGGGAATAATCCTGGACTCAAACGTGTTTTGTAACACGAGCAAAAATACGATAAACATTTTACCACCAAATGATGAAAATTTGCGGATAAAATCTGATATTTTTTTTATATTTCTGCTCAAAGCATAGATTTGGGCTACATAGTGAGGTGGTTCTAGCGAGTATCACAATCAAGGTTTTTGAGCAGAAATAAGAAAATATATATCCCAGTTTTACAATATAAAAGAGGGTTTAAGGGGGTCAAAATAAATCCAGAAAAAGCTGTTTGTCTTACAATTACGTGCATGAGAGAGATCTTTGTCCTTTATTAAAAAATATTTATCCACTCCAGGACAGGTTTTAAGGTCCATTTCTCCAAATGTAAAGTCCTACCAGAATCTAGCCTTTAGTGGTCTTTAGGTTGGCGCGGTTTTAATGTTAATATCATGATATGTAAAGCATTCTGGCTGGATTTCAGTTTGTCGAGGTGTAAACGAGATAATGTTTTGAGCAGCAAGTGACAGGTCTGTAAAACATTGCATAACCTTCACAGTTTTCAGAACAATAAAATTATCTGTCTTTTCTGGCCCCTGTCGGCAAATCTACTTCAATAAAATTTAATACAATTTGGAGCCACATTTAGAACAGAACGTCACTTAATGAAACTAAACAATTACAAAACCAGGCCTATTCAAATACACATGTACATTGAAAATTTTATCACTAAAATGATTCAAGAAAGGCAATTGACAGTTTCTGGAGGAAGAATGTTCACCCTACTGGTTAACCGCCTACGTAAAAGCATGCCCAGGATTAGTGAAGATAGGTTAACTAAAAATTATCTAAATAGTGTTCACTGGGCCGTGAAATCCATCACAAACAGAGAGTCAAACAAAAAAACAAAATCATTATAAATGAAAATCATCAGTTAAAACATACGTTATTTTCTAATTTCTGCTCAAAACAAAGTTTGTGGATACTCACCAGAACCGCCTCGACGAGACGGTCAAAGGGGCACAAAACATAGTTTGTGGGTACTCGTTAGAACCCTCTCGGCGTTGCGAACGGGTACCCGCAATCTATGTTTTTAAGCAGAAAAAATGTGTACAACTGTAAACCCTGTTTTACTACATAAAAGTGGGGTTTAAGGGGGTCAAAATTATTCAGCGTGTTTTATGATGGTCAAACCAAAGTAACAAACACATTATTCCATTTCAAACTGAAATTAAGCATATCGTTGGCGTAATAAAGTCTTTGTTTTCGAAAACATTTACATTTGAGAATACATCTAAATAAATAAATAAATAAATAAATAAATAAATAAATAAAAATCCCGAACCATACAGTTCAAGAAGCACGTCGTATACCGTAATATATTCTTTGTTATTGTTTACCTTAGTAACAACCGCTGACTGCTGGTTACCAAGGTAAACTGGAAACAGAAAAGGACGGTAGTGTATTTCATTTTCAAAAAGGACCAAATTATTCTCATTTCTATTTTACAAAATTTATATGGACGTGTTCGCAATACATTTGCCAACATACTCCCGCTTGCACAGAATAAAAATAACAACTTACAAAAAAGTTATGACAATATTTTCACCAGCTTTTGTCGCTTCATTCAGTAGTTTTACTATATATTCTATACATTTAGAGGATGCCTCCAATTATATGTAAAAAGGACCAAAAAGTTGTTGATAAAACTTCATGAAAAATACATGTGTGCATTCGTAAAAGAATGCAGAATCATGAACCGCTGGCACAGAAAAAATATTGCTATTACTATTTATTTTATAGGGAAATAATTATCAATTTCCTATATAAATCTATGTATTTACTTTAACCGACTGCAGTTACCTGGATGTCCGTTAAAGTTCGACATGCATAGCTTGAGGATACTTGTTCAACAGTGATAATTAGTCTAACAGTGAAAATTGGACGAAACGACTAGGGGGCGAAACAACTAGGGGGGAAACGACCAGGGACAAAACGTCTTGGGGGCGAAACGACTAGGGGAGGAAATTGTTTGGGGGCGAACCATTGTAGGGACATCTCGACCCCTAACAAACTCGGCCCTTAACAAACAGGAAATAACAATAATTTTTATTCATTTCGCCCCGCCCATCAGGGAGGGCTGCGTGATGCTCCATGTAGGCAGAAGAGAAACCGAGTGAACTTGAATACTGCCATTACTGGAGACCACTCCCAGGAAAAATGATTGGTAGGGTTTGAGATGTCATTTCATCTTAATCAAGTTAATGTCGGGTTAGTTTTGTTTGCATTGGAGTTTAAGGGGCAAATCAACACCATTTTATGTCATTTTTGAGCCTAGTATCCACACTTTTCCTGGGCAGTATAATATGAGCTCTTTTCGTGACGTAATTCCCGTTCTAAATATAGAACGGCAAAAGCCACCGCCATCAACTGTCGTATTGCTTCAAGGTAGTGGGACAAATCAAGTGCTAATTACACCGTAAAACAATAAAATTCGTCTAAACCTTTGCCCTGGCCAACAGTGCAGACCCAGATCAGACGCCACAGAAAGTGGCACCTGATCATGGCCTACACTGTTTGCAAAACGTCAAGCCAATTTCCAAATAAATTTTTAAGAAAACGCATCCCGACGATCCTAAATTTTGATATACACTCCTGCTATATATAAAGAGGAAGATTCCATTTGGTACAAAAAGGTTTAATGGCTTATTAGCTCTTCTTGGATACGGAGATCAGTCAAACCTCTCTCATCTCAACGGTCACATTACATTGACGTGAGTTGGAGAGGGTGTCGATGACTCGATGGCATGACGTCGAGCGAACGTTGACTCGACACTTGTCTTTCAGCCCAGTCTTTAGGTTTTTTGACTGTCAGTATGTTATTTTGCCTTCAAACTGTCGGTCCGTTCGTGTGTAATTCATTCGGACTGTCTCTCGTCTGTCTGTCTACCGTCAGTCTCTCTCTCTAAATCTCTCTCCCATCTCAACGGTCATGTGACAATGAAGTGAGTTGGAGTGGGTGTCGACCGCACGACGTCGAGCCAACATTGACTCGACACCCGTCTGTCAGGCCACTCATTAGTTGTTGTTTTTTTGACTGTCAGTATGTTTATTTGTCTGTCTAACGGTTCATCTGTTAGTCACTCAGTCTCTCTCTCTCTCTTCAAAAGATAGATAGATAGATAGATAGATAGATAGATAGATAGATAGATAGATAGATAGATAGATAGATAGATAGATAGATAGATAGATAGATAGATAGATAGATAGATAGATAGATAGATAGATAGATAGATAGATAGTACTGCGATAGTACTGCGATAGTACTGCGACCCTGGCAAATCTTGACAGCTTCAAACTGGCTGTCAGTCGGAGTGCCATCACAAACCTTAAATCAAAACACCACTGTTTTTATCCTCACTTTTTTATTTGTTTCTACCGTATAATACACTAACACTATGCACTTTTATTCTGTTCTCCGTGTCCACTTTGATTTTTAAATTCTTGCTTTTATTGCATGTTGCGGGGAACCCGGCACGTTATACTCATTTGAGGGTGTATGCCGTATGAAGGGATAGATAGATAGAACACGCTCTATTGGATGAATGTCATAAAGTGCACCGTCCTTCGGATTGGGAAGTTAACCGTTAACAGGAGGGCCCCTGTGCAGGTTAAAGATCCCTACCTTAATTACATGATTGCTGTGTAGGCTTTTATCCTGCAAACCTCGAGTGTATGTAATGTACACCTGCGGTAATGGTCAACTGTGACCAACGCAGTATCAGTAGAAAGAAAGAAAAACAGTGCATATTCTTTCGCCAGTATCTGACAACAGCCCTTCTTGAATCAGCGGAAGGGAGAGACTGAAAAGATTTCATGGTCAATCTCCACGAGAGAATGTTGCCAATCCTGGCAGGTATCGAGCCCGTGTCCTGATCACCGGGCAGATGTACATCCGACTGAGCTACTGAGGCCGGCTAATGTTGGGTTAGACAAAGAGTCCTGCCAGATTGGAAACAATGTCTTCAGAATGACCAGATAATAGTTTCACGAGAATGTTAATCCTCAACTCAAAGCAGTAACAGACCAACCCTGCTGATTTAAAAAGGGCAGTTGTCAGTTGCTGAAGAAAGAATATTCACTGTAGTGGTTAACAGCTTACATATAAGCTACGTCTGTTTACAAAAGATCACATACGTTTTAGATCACCAGAGCCGAAGGCTCCGGGGGAGCTTATAGTATAGGCATTGGTCCGTCGTCCGACGTCGTCGTCTGTGTCGTCAACATTTTCAAACAACATCTCCTCTGAAACTACTTAGCCAATTGAAACCAAATTACATGTGGAGTCTCTATGAGAAGGGGGAACGAAAGTTTGTTCGGGAGGACTGGGTCACATGACCAATATGGCCGCCATGCCAATATATGGTAAAAACTTTTAAAAAAACTTCTTCTCAAGAAAAGAATAACCGATGATCTTGAAACTAGGTATGCAGCATCGGGGACTTGGGCCCTACCAAGATTTTCAAATGATGACCTTTGGTAGACATTTGTATGGTGAAAAAACGGCAAAACAGTGGATTTTTGTCTGATTGTATGTTAGCTTGTGGTATCAGAAATGGTATTTTCAATCAGCTGAATGGAAGTTTATCAGTTTCAGAGCTCAAGGTCATTTACCGACCTTTGTCCAGGACGGCTGAGATTCAATATTGTATCTTCTTCTTCACTTAAACTACTTGGCCAATTGAAACCAAATTATATGTGGAGCCTCTATGGAGTGAGGGAACAAACGTTTGTTCGTGAGGACTGGGTCGCATGACCAATATGGCTGTCATGCCCATATATGGTAAAAACATTTAAAAGTCTTCTTCTCAAGAACCGAACGGCCGATGCTCTTGAAACGTGGTATGCAGCATCAGGGACTATGGCGCCGCCAAGTTTGTTCAAATGACGACCTTTGGTTGACCTTGACCTGTTTTACGTCAAGGTCGTCCAGGACGCCTGAGATTCAGTATTTTATCTTCTTCTTCGCTTAAAGTAAATGGACAATTGTCACCAAATAATATTTGGAGCCTCTATGGAATGAGGGAACGAAAATTTGTTCGTGAGGACCGGGTCACATGACCAATTTGGCCGCCATGCCCATATATGGTAAAAACCTTTAAAAATCTTCTTCTCAAGAACCGAATGGTCGATGATCTTAAAAATTGGTATGCAGCATCAGGGACTCTGGTCCTACCAAGTTTGTTCAAATGATGACCTTTGGATACACATTGGCCTGTTTTACGTCAAGGTCGAATTTGGTCTCTTAGACATTTGTATGGAAAAATGGCAAAACAGTGGATTTTTCTGATTGTATATTAGCTAGTGGCATCAGAAACGGTATTTACAATCAGCTGAATGGAAGTTTATCGTTGAAAGGGTCAAGGCCATTTACCGACCTTTGTCCTGGACGCCTCAGATTTAGTATTGTTATCTTCTTTTTCACTTAAACTAGTTGGCCATTTGGTTGAAACTGTATTTGTTTGACTATAGGTAAACATACACAATACACAATATTAGACATATCTGTCACAGGATTCGACGGTAAGCACTGGTGCTTATTTTAAGTCATCTCCTGGAAATTGGCCAATTGAAACTAAATTACATGTGGAGCCTCTGTGGAATGAGGGAACGAAAGTTTGTTCGTGAGGACATGACCAATATGGGCCGTAATGCCCATTTATGGTAAAAACCTTTATAAATCTTCTTCTCAAGAGCCGAATGGCCGATGATCTTAAAACTTTGTATGCAGCATCTGGGACTCTGGCCCTACCAAGTTTGTTTAAATGATGACGTTTGGTTGACGTTGACCTGTTTTATGTCAAGGTCAAATTTGGTCACTTACACATTTGTATGGAAAAATGGCAAAGTAGTGGATATTTCCGATTGCCTGGCAGGTTGTGACATC
Source organism: Lucinisca nassula (assembly GCA_963580285.1). Taxonomy (NCBI): domain Eukaryota; kingdom Metazoa; phylum Mollusca; class Bivalvia; order Lucinida; family Lucinidae; genus Lucinisca; species Lucinisca nassula. The sequence goes on along the minus strand of OY757023.1, from coordinate 123,416,011 downwards.
AAAATGATATTTGCAGTTAGCTGAATGGAAGTTTACCAATTCCAAAAGCCAATGTTAATACTGACCCTTTGTCTTGGATGGCTCAGATTCAGTATTTTATCTTCCTCTCCATTAAAAGAGCTGTGCTGATTGAAACCAAATTACATGAAAAGCCTCGATGCGGGTGAGGCAATTAAACATTATTCGTGGTATTGTTGTCACATGACCAAGATGGGCACCTTGCCTATATAGGGTACAAACCACTTGACCTCTGGTGAGCGTAGTGGCACATGGACCTCTTGTTTAGTCGCGAAATGCGTATTCTGTCTAAAACCATAAATGTAATTGTCAGAATAAAAATGAAAAGAGAATATTTAAATCCAAGAGCACTACTGAATTGGGCTTTCACATAAGCCTGTCCAGGAAAAGTGTGGATATGGTAAATATGCTCTACCTGCCTACATGTATGTTGTACCACTCCCCACTGACCCTCTCTGGCACAGTTTAGCAGTGTTGTTAGCCTGGTGGTTCATTCCTTTTATTTCAGCTATCACCCTTCAACACTTGGTTTGCCGGAACCCATCTTATGTCCGCCTCGGAGGGGTTAAGACGTACTGAAAGGAGGAAAGAAAACACTGACTGGCTCAAAAATGACCTTAATGCAGTATACATACAACGGCTGCATTTTTAGGAAGTGGCTATTGACAGCCGGCTATCAATAGCAAATGCTGGCCATTGACAGCCAGTTGTCGATAGCGAATTATGAAAAAGATAAATATTTGTGACTACCATCGTGGATACGCACCGAACGTGTGGGTAGAAGGGTAATCACATAAATCCGCTGCATTTTCATTACGATAACATACCCGTGCGATATAGTGCAATTTTTACATCTCCAAAATGGCTACTTTTCTGACGAAAATCTGTGATATTTTTCTTATTTATACTGCAAACATAGGTTGTGGATACTCGTTAGAACCGCCTAAATGAGGCGGTTCTAACGAGTACCCACAACCTATGTCTTGGAGCAGAAATAAGAAAAATATTGTTTACCCCTGTAAACCCCAGTTTTCTCTATAAAGTGGGGTGTAAGGGGGTGTTCATTTCACGGACTTGTTCACGTGATGTAAGGTTTTAGATTGATTTCTGTGTTACCAATCAAATAAGATAGACGCAGGGGCTCCGCAGTGTGTACGCCTGGCCATTGCAATGACTTGCAGAACTTTGAATATAGCATAGGGTCATACTCGGAAACCCAACCAGCCCAAATAACTAGACAGCAGGGTTGCGCAGGTTAACGGTAAAATTACAATTGCATCTGTGTAATGTACGCCCCGATCAAGGTTGTCCCTGTGTTTCCTTGGAGTTCCAACAGGTGTAAAATCATTTGTCCCCGTGGTCTCACAGGTAATTGGCAATGAATCTGCAGGGTCTGCACTGTTTGCCACTTATCCAGCTATTTTAGATATAAACTGGGTTGTAAATTATACTTATCGAGCAATCGATTACTACTAAATACGATAACCAGTTTAGTGGAATTCATTGATCGAATAATATGCATGGATGGTGTGACTAGCACCACTTTGCCTGAGCAGACTTACGAGGGTAGGCTGAAAAGTTCTGAGCCTGACCAAGAAGCAGGCATCGAACAGCGATGAAATTTTGTATTCATTAAATCCAAACCTTTATTATTTGATTTGACTGACTTCAAGTTTTCCATGCAATAACGTAGAAATTCTAGACTTTGAAAATTGATACTAGCACTTTTTTGAGAAAATGTACAAAATCTGGCATCGTGGTGTCATCAAGTACCTCCATAGAAAGAGGTTAGCTCCTAATGACATTCATGCTGATATGGTTGCTACATTAGGGGATAATGCTCCTTCGTATGCAACCGTGAAAAGGTGAGCAGCAAATTTTAAGATGGGCAAGGACAGTCTTGAAGATGATGACCGGTGTGGACGACCCACAACGGCAACAACTGAAGAAACCATCAGCCAAGTGCACAGGGCCGTGATGGATGACAGGCGTTTAACTGTGAATCAGTTAGCTAACACTGTTGGCATCTCCCGTGAACGAGTAGAGAACATGCAACACAGTGAATTAGGAATGTCGAAGGTTTCCGCCAGATGGGTGCCACTCCTTTTGACGCCTGACCAAAGTTGACCAGACTGAACCTGTCACAAGCCAACTTGTCTATTTTTGAAGCAGACCAAGATGGTTTTCTTGACCGTTTTGTCACTCAGGATGAGTGTTGGATGAGTGCAATGGAAGCACCCTGGCTCACCCCCTCTAAAGAAGGCAAAGGTCGTCTCCTCTGCAGGGAAAGTGATGACATCAGTGTTCTGGGATGCCAAGGGTATAATATTCATAGATTACCTTCAAAAGGGCAGAACAAATACTGGGGAGTATTATACAGATCAGCTAAAACAATTGCGAAAAGCAATTAAGGCTAAACGACCCGGAAAATTGACACAAGGGGTCTTGTTCCATCAGGAAAATGTGCCTGCTCATAAATCGGTTGTCGCAATGGCTGCTGTACATGACTGTGGCTTCACCCTTGTCGATCACCCTCCGTATTCACCTGATCTAGCACCATCAGATTATTTCCTGTTTCCAAACATGACAAAGCACTTGGCTTGGAAGCATTATCGGCCAGACGAGGAGGTGATAGCTGCTGTGGAGGAGTTTGTCAGGGACCAAGATGAGACCTTCTATACCACTGGGATCCAAGGACTCCAGCATTGCTGGAGGAAGTGTGTAGACAGGAAGGGAGACTATGTTGAAAAATAAGGCACTTTCAGCATGGACAAAGCATTGGATCTTGGTCAGGCTCAGAACTTTTCAGCCTACCCTCGTATTGAACAATCTAAGCGGTTTATATGTACTCGTGTGCAGCCGGTTTCAGATGGACAGTGAGGTGGGGTAGGGGGTCTAGTTATCCTTTACTGTTAGAACTGAGGACTTCAGCAAATGTAAACAAATTTGTTTTTTCTGACCCCAGACACGGTTTCTTGTGGTTCAGCTGCAATGATATTGTTTTGCTTTGATATGTACTCTGGCAAGTGAAAAAGTAAAGTTATCTCTTATCATATCCCTTAAGTTGTAAGAAGTTTCATAAGACGACCATAAATATATTTTCCATCTATCATATAACATTGCGGTAATTTAGTGGATATTGTCCTCATGTAATACAAATGATATGACCACAAGTCCAGTGTGATAACACATGGTATTAACGGGTGTGTTTGAGCCCCTGCCCATCTGGAGTTTGGAGAACTAGATTGGGCTGCACGATGCTTCCACACAGAGCTGAAACTGACTGCACATGAGTACTGGTAAATGGCTTAGGTCTAAGCCTACCCAGGCAAAGTGGTGTGAGCATGGCGGTGCAATGCATATAAACCCTGTTTCATTTGGCGGAAGGGATTCAGATGCCATTACATCTGAATATCTGGTAAAAGTCCCACAAAATTGGAAGCAATGTCCCCAAAATGACCTTAAGAGTGTTGGTGGGTAGGTTAAATCTCAAATAAAACAAACAAACAAAACCGGTGTTTAATGTCATGAGGCTATCCCTGGCAACCTTTTGTTTTCTTTATAACTCCTTTGCAACAAAGTTCAATTGGAAAACTGCAGTATAAGAATAAGAATCTTACACTCTGTCATTTATTAATATCAAATTTATGAAACTCACCGTCGGCTAGTTTCATAAATTTCATTTGAAATGACCACTCATGTAAGATCCTCTCTATATGCAACATATATAACTTGTTAGTATTGTCACTAAAACAATCATGCCATTCATGACAGCATAATGTTTTCTGTAGAATCTAATGTCAACTTAATAAAGAGATTCTGTGTATACGAGATCCGAAATATATGTATATAGTCACTTCAAATAGAGATGTAAACTGAATAGGAACAGCATAACTCTCCTCTCAGAGTAAAGTGTTGGCTTTAAAAGTATGGGCTCATGAGGCAGGTTATCACATAACGCAACTGTTATGTAGTGGATAAATGTTAAAAAAGGCAGGTAATAAAAAGTATACGAACACACCTGTAATGACACATGGTTATTGGCACGTAATATGACCCCGTATGTGATGGCCCTAGGTTGCCATTTGAATTTTTTCTGCGATAAAATACAGTTTCAAAGTAGAAGTAAAACAAAGATCAGGAATCGATACAATTAACTTACTCCACCCATCAAAGACACCAAAGGGAAAGAAACACAAACATTAAGCGACCAGACCATAATGGAAACCTAAACAAAGGAAGGTCATAAGGACAGTTACTTTCCCACAAAATGGCCATTTGGTCATCCGAAATAAAAAGACACAAGTGATACACACAGTAAGTAACAAACAACAGCATAAATAAATCGCCACAGAAGAACCGCCTTGGAACGGTCAGTGGAAAGATTTCCACTGTGGAAAGATTTCCACTGGGGGGGGGGGGGGGCTTAAATCGATTTTACACGGCCACAATCCTTGCCCTTACTTCCGTCGCGATTTAGACAAAATATTTGTTCAGTCCGCATGAAGGCCTCCTAAATCATCAGTGCAACATCTTCGTGAACACAAATAATCAAAGAACCACAGAGGTATTACAACGGTGAGGACTCGATAGCAAGAAAGCACCGAAATGCTGGAGCAAAATAAAACCAACAGTGAGACTCCGATGGGCCCGACCAGAGACAGAGCATCAGACACCAACCAACATTACCTTGAATTAGATCTCTCTAATTCTCTATAAGCCTTTACGTTGGAACCGTCATAGAATCTGAGACCTGACCAACCGGCGTGCAATTAAAGAGGGAAGCAAAGTTGCCAACCGTGATTGGGTTAACTACCATGCATGCAGTCTGTCGTACAATATCCATGTTGTACCTTATCTTTTTATATCGAAGAATTATTTTACGAAATTGGGTGCTAAAGACATTGCGGTTATATATTTTTTCTGAATTTATATAATAAGTCACCAAAAAATTCGGGTTCCGATAGACCTTGTTGCAAAAGAGTTTTAAGTCAAATATTGAATTTTGAAATTAAATCAGAATGGCGTCTATAAAATTTTAAAAAGGCTTTGCGTAGTTTATGGTACCGATAACCCTTATTAAGAAGTTTAGCCGTTAATAATTTAATACGAGTCATTTAATGATAAATAGATTATATGATAACAAGTCATTATATGACAAACAGAATCTTTCACTCGTTGCCATTTCATATGAAATTAATAAAACTCCCTAAAGGCTCATTATAAAAATTTCATATGAAATGACCACCCTTGTAAGATCCTCTATTTATGCAATATTTTAGTCAATATTTTTTATTAAGGGATGCACATGTAGATACTATGCCAAATGCCAAAAATGTTTCTCTTTCCTTTCATATAGACGACTGGTTTAAAATGAAAGAATTATTTGCTACTTAGGTGCAAATTCTTTTTGTTTCAATGTAGACCAAGGGGCAAAGAGTGTACACACAATGGAATAGAAATAACTGAAAGGTGTTTTTTTCCCTGAGCATGATAAAAAAATCTGTAACCATATGGGATCACATATGACATGAAAATGACACCATCACATAATGAAATACTGAGGACCCTCATTATAACGACAGCATTTGTTCCCTAATATTTTGCCGTTATAAAGAATCCCAATAAGGACTAGGATTGACAAAAAGGGGGCTGCTCTGCTCTGCTTACCAAGAAACACATGTTAATGATATTTGTTAGAATCGCCTTGGTGGTTCTGTTAGGATCGCCTTGGTGATTCTAACAAATATACTCAGTCAAAAAAGTTCCTATACCTAAAATTGCTTCTGTTACTATAGCTACTACAGATAAAAACTACACAAAATTTGTTATGTTTTGATAAGAAGACTCATATTTCCGTGCAAAAGCACCATTCGTTTTTGTTTTCGTATACACATCATCGTAGACTATTGCTTTTAACACCCAAGGGGTCACTGTGTCATTTTCGCAGAGAAAATCATTAAAACATGCTATGATTTAACATCACAAATTTTCCCTGTACCTTACATTTCTAAAATCTGATACATGTGACATTTCTTGAGATACCATTTGCGTCTATTCACAAAAGATTTGGAACTTTAGTTGCATCAGCTACGAGTAATAGGCTATCACATATTGACCTCCAATTCTTAGAAGTTGTGTGCAAATGCTGCTTTCAATGGGAACTCCATAGAAAATCGCAATCGATAATGCTACATGCTACATGAATTTTCTGTATTTTTTACCATCATGATGAAAAGCAATGGTGGACACAAAGCGTTTTTTTTTTTGGAAAAAAATGGCAAAAATTGATTGACAGGAATAAAAATTACAGCAGTTCGAAAATTGCTATGTTTTAATTGCAAGGGAGATAATTTGAGAATTTCACAAATTAAAACCTCGCTTATAATGCGAGATCATGAGATATTGTAAAAGTAAAGTGTTATCCGATGTTCAGAGAATGCTGTCTTCCATCTTAGACAAAAAAGAACTTTCTGCGCATGCGCAATCTCCATTTTCTAGGCACATACTGGAAGACAACTCTGGAGCAGAAAGGTATGGACAAATGCAAGTTTGAGTATTCTCTAGCTTAACGTCCGATTTAAAGGTCTACAGCAAAGTTTAGCTCAATAGCTGCCAGATATCCAGTGAGTTTCACCCAAAAGTTGGTATAGTTACTTTTTTGACTAAGTATATATACCTGCTGGAGTCGGCATTTTTTTTTTTTTTTTTTTTTTGAGATTTCATCTTAAATTATTTTCTTCGGTCTCTTTCCCTTCCGCTAATTCAAACAATGCAGGTCAGTTTCTGTGCAGGTCAGTTTCTGTACAGGCCAGTTTCTGACAAAAGAATGTGCACTGTATCAGTTAACCGCCTACATGTATATATAAAGTAGAAGTAAAACAAAGATCAAGAATCGATACAATTAACTTACTCCACCCATCAAAGACACCAAAGGGAAAAAAATACAAACATTAAGCGACCGGAACATAATGGAAACCATAACAATGGAAGGACATAAGGATGGTTACTTTCCGACAAAATGGCCATATGGCCATCCAAAATTTAAAGACACAAGTGATACACACAGTAAGTAACACACAACAACATAAATAAATCGCCACAGAAGAACCGCCTTGGAACGGTCAGTGGAAACCTAAACAAAGAAAGGCCATAAGGACAGTTACTTTCGCACTAAATTGCCATATGGCCATCCAAAATTAAAAGACACAAGTGATACACACAGTAAGTAACAAACAACAACATAAATAAATCGCCACAGAAGAGCCGTCTTGGAACGGCCAGTGGAAGATTTCCACTGGGGGGGGGGGTGCTAAAATCGATTTTACATGGCCACAATCCTCGCCCTTACTTCCGTCGCGATTTAGACAAATAATTTGTTCAGTCCGCATGAAGGCCTCCTAACTCATCAGTGCAACATTTCCGTGAACACAAAAAATCAAAGAACCACAGAGGTGAGACAACGGTGAAGACTCGACAGCAAGAAACCACTGAAATGCTGGAGCAAAAGAAAACCAACAGTAAGACTCCGATAGGCCCGACCAGAGACAGAGCATCAGGCACCAACCAACATTACCAAGAATTAGATCTCTCTTATTCTCAATAAGCCTTTACGTTGGAGCCGTCAAAGAATCTGAGGCCTGACCCACCGGCGTGCAATAAAAGAGGGAAACAAAGTTGCCAACCGTGATTGGGCTAACTACCATGCATGCAGTCTGTCGTATAACATCCATGTTGTACCCAATCTTTTTTTATCGAAGAATGATTTTACGAAATTGGGTGCTGAAGTCATTGCGATTATATATTTTTATGAATTTATATACTAAGTCACCATAAAATTCGGGTTCCGATAGACATTTTTGCAGAAGAGATTTAAGTCCAATATTGAATTTTGAAATTAAATCAGAATGGCGTCTATAAAATTTTGAAAATGCTTTGCGTAATTTATGGTACCGATAACCCTGATTAAGGAGTTTAGCCGTTAATTATTTATTACGAGTGTTGAAGTCAGTTACATGACTACACACTCTAGCAAATCGAATTAACTGCGAAATATAAACGCCATAGGATGGCGCACGAGGAACATCACCATCCAAAAAAGGAAAATTTACAATCTCAAAATCAAAGTCATCGCGTTTATCATAAATTTTGCACGAAGCAAATCCATCGACAATAGATAGATGTAAATCCAAAAACGGGGCCTCGGTATCAGAAAAATTTGCTTTATTTAACTGAAGTTCTAGGGGGTAAATCTGACTGATCAAACCATCAAAATAGGTATTATCAATATTTAATAAATCATCTAAATATCTAGAAGTAGAGCTAAAAGCTTCAATAATTTCAGATTGGTAATCAATGGAAAGCGACACAATGAAGTCTCTTTCATAACAATACAAGAACAGATCAGCCACAAGAGGTGCGCAATTCGTACCCATCGGAATACCCACAATTTGTCTAAATAACTTAGTACCGAATCTAATATAAATATTGTCAAGTAGAAAGGTGAGGGCATCACACACTTTCTGACATGACCAAAGTGTATAATTCTTATGCTCTTTAGCAGTGAAAAATGCATTTTTGACATTACATGCAAGATAGAGAGAATCTTCTCTGTGAAAAGCCCATTCAATTAAATCATTAAGCTTTTCTTTTATAAGATAATGAGGAAGTGTAGTGTAAAGAGTGGAAAAATCGTATGTAGACAGACTAGAAGCACGAAAATGTCTAGATTTCAATTTATTTAAAACACCATTCGAATATTTTGTAGACCCAAACAGATTTCTTCCTGATCTTTCAAAGACTTTATCACAATATTTAATTACATGCGTTTTAATAGCAGTAAGACAGGAAGTTAATAATTTAGAAAGTTCAGTGGTAGTGCAAGAGCTGGAATTTGCAATAAACCGTGCTTTGTAAGGTTTTTTATGAAGTTTTGGTAACCAGTATAGCGTAGGAAGCTTGTCTTGGCCTTCGTTAACACACACAGCAAACTTGGTGGCTGAAAGACAAACATGTTTATCTACTATACCTCTCTCTTCAGCTAAAGGCTGAATTTCATAGGCCTTAGTACCACCAAGCTCCTGCTTAAGCGTGTTAACATAGTGGAGCCGTCACACAACGACGACGTTGTTAGCGGCCTTGTCTGCAGGGGCCAAAACAAACTTCTTATGAAATTCTTGAATACCTAGTTTAAGATGACGTAAAGACGTCTTATGCTTAGGAGGTAATAAGTTAGTATTTTGAGAATAGAAAGAAATGCGTTTATTCACTAGTTTTAAAATGCTAAGTTTCCAGTCCTTAAGGGCTTTATGCTCAACATACTCTCGCTTACATCATCGATTACCGAATTCATTCAAGGAAGCAGCGATTTCATCTCTACATTTACTGAAATTAATTTTAGAAGGAAACCGATATTTCGGTCCTTTAGAAATTATATTCCTTATCCTAGAATCAGGAATAATTTTCAAATTGCCAGTAATAACATGACCAGCAGCAGGATAGCAATACTTTGAGTTTTTACAATCACATGAATCAGGAGTATTAGTATTAATATCAAGATCTGAAACAGGTTTATTGAAATTAAAAATGATAGACAGGTTTGTTATATTTATAGTAAATTATAGGTGTTTCAGTATTTTGAAAATAAGCAGGAATGGAAGAAAGCACCGATCTCTCACGGAAGATACTGGGCAAATCTATAAAATCCTTACCCTTTTTAATGAAGGATATTTTGAAGAAATGGCGTTTATGATTAATTTCAGAATCAATGTAAGGAGGGAGAGTATGCTGAGTATAACCTCTAGTTAAGAGAGCCGCATCATATAACTGATGAGAACTATCGTAGAATTTATTCGCCTCGGTGTCCAGAAGACGTAAAACAGAAACGGGTAATGAACTTAAAAATGAAAGCATAGAGTGGCGTCCATGATTTAATTATATAATTGACAGTCACTTCAGTCTAGTATTGTTTCGTTTAAACGCACCTAATTTACGTTTAAAGTTACCATTTTTCCTGGTGCCGTGAGATCTAGTTCTACGTTTTCGACAATTTTCATATAACTACATGCACCTTAAGGAGCAAGGAAATGGAAATTGATTAAAATGAGTTTGTTATATAATTGACAGTCACTTCAGTCTAGTATTGTTTCGTTTAAACGCACGTGATTTACGTTTAAAGTTACCATTTTTCCTGGTGCCGTGAGATCTAGTTCTGCGTTTTCGACAATCCAGGAGTGAGAAAATATCAAAGTCCGGCATTCTGGAAATATTACTCTCATGATAAATGTTGTTATTAAATCCCAGTGGAAAAGGGGTCTGTAAAAATTTAATCCATTTCAGTTCAGCTTCATGTCTTTTGATTATTTTGAATCTAATTTGCATCGTAATAAAGTTTTTCCACTGGTTGTATAACAATGTTATTTACAGAATGACCTGTACGTCGAAAGTTACGGTACAAGAAAGTGTCAGTTTTCTTAGGCTTACTCATTCTACAATAATGCTCGTTCAATCTAGTTTTAAGCATGCGGTTAGTTTGACAGACGTACTGCATATTACTGTTTGCAGCACGTCAAGTAATTAGATAAATTAAATCTGTAGACTGTCATGTCAAATCAGACATGTTAACTACAGAGAAGCGTCTACCGTTTACAGATGAAGTAACGGTAGAAGCAGTGCTTAAATGCGAACAACATCTGCACCTCTTGGCATTGCACTTAGAAATACTAGGATACATTCCACTTCTTTTCCACGGATTAGTATATTTTCGAAGGATGGGCGATTTGAGAGGAGATAGTCTTATACGAAGACTACTCCCAAAAACATTGTTATTGCCTGCTCCTTTGAGATTAACTGAAGTTACAGAAGACAAATTTAAGGGTCTAACCAATACCGAAGGCAACATAGTATTAAAGTTCTTAATAGAATGGGGAATCCGTACAGAAGAAGCAGAGTGTAACCTAAGGGGTGATATTGATATTTTAAATGTATTTGTAATACTCATTTTGGTTAATAAGGTTGTGATACCGTCAAAACTAAAGCGATGTTCATACCGGTTATTAAATAAATAAATCATTCGAATTTTTTATAGACCAAAACAGATTTCTTCCTGATCTTTCAAAGACTTTATCACAATATTTAATCACATGCGTTTTAATAGCAGTAAGACAGGAAGTTAATAATTTAGAAAGTTCAGTGGTAGTGCAAGAGCTAGAATTTGCAATAAACCGTGCTTTGTAAGGTCTTTTATGAAGTTTTGGTAACCAGTATAGCGTAGGAAGCTTGTTTTGGCCTTCGGTAACCCACACAGCAAACTTGGTGGCTGAATGACAAATATGTTTATCTACTATAACTCTCTTCAGCTAAAGGCTGAAGTTCATAGGCCTTAGTACCACCAAGCTCCTGCTTAAGCGTGTTAACATAGTGGGGCCGTCACACAACGACGACGTTGTTAGCGGCCTTGTCTGCAGGGGCCAAAACAAACTTCTTATGAAATTCTTGAATACCTAGCTTAAGATGACGTAAAGACGTCTTAGGCTTAGGAGGTAATAAGTTAGTATTTTGAGAATAGAAAGAAATACGTTTATTCAATAGTTTTAAATTGCTTAGTTTCCAGTTCTTAAGGGCGTTATGCTCAACATACTCTCGCTTACACCATCGATTACCGAATTCATTCAAGGAGGCAGCGATTTCATCTCTACATTTACTGAAATCAATTTTAGAAGGAAACCGATATTTCGGTCCTTTAGAAATTATATTCCTTATCCTAGAATCAGGAATAATTTTCAAATTGCCAGTAATTACATGACCAGCAGCAGGATAGCAATACACTGAGTTTTTACAATCACATGAATCAGGAGTATTAGTATTAATATCAAGATCTGAAACAGGTTTATTGAAATTAAAAATGACAGATCTAACAGGTTTGTTTTATTTATAGCAAATTATAGGTGTTTCAGTATTTTGAAAATAAGCAGGAATGGACGAAAGCACAGAACTCTCACGGAAGATACTAGGCAAATCTAATAAATCCATACCCTTATTAATGAAGGATATTTTGAAGAAATGGCGTTTATGATTAATTTCAGAATCAATGTAAGGACGGAGAGTATGCTGAGTATAGCCTCTAGTTAAGAGAGCCGCATCATATAACTGATTAGAACTATCGTAGAATTTATTCGCCTCGGTGTCTAGAAGACGTAAAAACAGAAACGGGTATTGAACTTAAAAACGAAAGCATAGAGTGGCGTCCATGATTTAATAATATAATAGACAGTCACTTAAGTCTAGTATTGTTTCGTTTAAACGCACCTAATTTACGTTTAAAGTTACCATTTTTCCTGGTGCCGTGAGATCTAGTTCTACGTTTTCGACAATTTTCATATAACTACATGCACCTTAAGGAGCAAGGAAATGGAAATTGATTAAAATGAGTTTGTTCACATTACCAAGATGACTACCATGCACATATAAGGTAAAAACCCTTCAAAATCTTCTTCTCCCAAACCAAAGGACTGGTTGTCATGATACTTAGTAGGTAGCAATGGGTGCTGGGGCCCATCATAGTATGATCTAATGTGTTTGTTCAAATGATTACCCTTGGATGACCTTGACCTATTTTTCGTCAAGATCAAATTTGGTCACATAGAGTTTTGATCTGAAATTGGATAAATGCAGTAAGCTACATGAGTGGATGAAACTAAATGTGTATTCAAGATCATTTCTTGGCCCAATGCCTTTCAGAATCAGATATGAAGCGGCACCCGCCCATCGGGGCTTGAAGAAATAGATGGGCTGCATGATGCTTCCACGCAGAGCTGAAACCGACCCACACACGTGTGCTGGTAAACCGCTTAGAGTATCTAAGCCTGCCCAGGCAAAGCGGTGCGAGTCGGACCGTCCATGCTTATAATCCCTATTGGTTTCATTAAGCGACAGGGCTTGTGATGTCATATCATCTCAATGTCGGGTAAAATTCCAACAAAATTGGAAGCAACGTCTCCAAAATGACCTTTACAGTATTGATGGGAAAATTAAACCTTAAATCAAATGAGATATGAAGACTAAAACTTATTTTCCACTGGAACTTCTAGACTGTTTGTGACCAAATTTTATATAGAAGCTTATAGAAACAAGAAAATGAAAAGTCCTTAATATGAAGTTGGTAACATGGCCAGTAATGCCAGCAAGGCCATATAAGGTAAAAACCCTTCAGAAATCTTCTTCTCCGGAACAAACAGACCGATTTTCATAAAACTTGGTTTGTGGCATTGGGGACTTGGGCCTGTTATAGTTTCTTCAAACGATGACCCCTGGATAGCCTTAATATATTTCATGTCAGGGTCACTTTGGTCACATAGATATTGGTATTGGAGAAAGTAAAAACTGTGCATTTTTCAGAAACTTTTGCTGCCTGTGATCGGAAAATTGGTAGATGCAGTTAGCTAAATGGGTGAATGAAACTACTTGAGTATTAAAGGTCAACTTCATTTTCTGACCTTTGCCTAAGGTTATTCAGACATGAAAACTAAAACGTATTTTTCACCGAAACCACTGCTCCATTTGTGTTGAAATATCACATGAAAGCTTTGAGGAACAAACAAGCTTTAAATATGAGTTCAGTCGCACGACCAATATGTCCACAATGCCCATATACCTGTGGAAACAAATATGTTCAAACTTCGATAGGCTATCATTCTGACTTGAAACATCATTCAATATATCCCAACATCCTGTCAGTAAACTGCCGGACAGAAATATGTTCAAAACACAAGGTGATGTACATTTCATTGCTGACTCCTGCAGTGTGCAATCAGAATACATCTCAAATGTCAATCAAAAAGTCTTGGCCAAAATGAGACCAAACAATTGCTTGATCTAGTTTTAGAATTCTTTGTCAAACTAACTTGATACAAAGAGATTCATTAAAAGTTACTTCATAGGAACTTGAACAGTTTGTGTTCATAGGTGTATAAAGTAGAGTCCCTTTAGAAATCTTCTCAATAACCGATGGGTCCATAATCAGGCCACATGTCACAGAGTGCTACCATGGTAAAAACCTTTTTAAATCTTCTTCTCACAAACAAAATAGCTCCATAAACTCTCAGCACTCAGGTGAGCGGCTCAGGACCATTGGTACCGTTTTTGTACTCCTGACACGCTCAATAGTTTCCATTGGGGCTTTAAGGTTAGTGATATGGGGGTCTAGGTTAGGGGTTTTTAAACCGTTTTAGATGTACAGGACTTCACACTTGTAAGTAGTTACTGTTTAAGTATACTCCAGGGGACCCAAGGACATTACTGGTAGTTGTAGACGTAGAAAGTTACACCTAGATTCCAAAACATTGCAGCGCATTTTAGTCAAGTACAGGTATGATGAACGTGCAAGGGTACAAGACACCAAAGAGGGGGAAAAAGGACATGTATATGTCAACTCACAGTCTGGAATATATTTCAGTGTCTCCTCGGTCATGGAAAAAATAGTTTGTTATGGTCATGGGAAAACAGTTGTGGTCGCACTGAATTCAGCTGTTAAAAATTTCATGCCTTCCACCTCGACAAAAATTTCCCGCGCGGTTCTTTTTGCTCTCTGCAAAGTATGCTGCAAATGGTAAATACCGTTTGCAGCCAGTGGTACCCGTGGTAAGCGAAAAGACCCAGTGATGCACTCTGAGCAACTTTGCAAGTCCAATGGTGTTATTGGCATAATTTCGAAAGCACTCAAGATAATTCATTTGGTTATTAGACACACGATACTTTAAGTTGCATGACTTGCAAGACGAGGCAATTTTCCAGTCAGAATTAAGTATTGGGCAGTTGACCTGAGGTTTCCAACTTTTGCATATCAATAATACGCAGACATTTTGGTTTAGATATCCATTCCTTGTGTAGTTTGCTATGCTCGTTTATATGTAACACCTATTTTTTCATATTTTACTATGTTACCATAAAAGTCGGATTCCGAAGGCCTTGTTGCAAAAGAGATTTAAAATATATATCGTAAAAGATGCCCCGGAAAATAAGTTCTGAAAAAGTTAGATCCTTTTGAAGCAAAGACTACAGCAAATAGACGAAAATAGCAGACTCGGTTTTATTGGGTCTGTTAATAACCGGTACTTAAATGTGCAATACCTGCCACGTCCTCTAGCACCGACTTAAGCAGAATTCTATTTTCAGAATGAGTCTAAATGAACTCAATGATCCTAAAGGACCAGAAAAGTTAATTTTCACTATGAGGATGTACGGGGAGACATTTAACGGCCGCCACATGACACCACACCGGCTGCAGTGAAGATAAATAAGTTCTGAATACTTAAGTAAAGAATACATGAAATAATCAAGAAAAGCAGACTGGGCTAAGGGCGAGGATTGTGGCCACGTAAAATCGATTAAAGCCCCCCCCCCCCCCAGTGGAATTCGTTTCCGCTGACCGTTCCGTTGTGGGAATGTAACTGTCCTTTTGGCTTTCCGCTCTTGGTTTTGTCCGTTGGGGTCTGTTGCTTCATGTTTGTCATTCTTTCCCTTTGGTGTCTCTGATGTGAGCTGTGGGTTAATTGTATCGATTCCTGGTCATTGCCTCTACTTCTATTTTTATGGTGTCAGTTCATGATTGATACTCATCACGAAAACACGTATATATAATAATGATCCCCTTTAATCCCGATTTAATATTGAAAAACTTGGGTTTTCTGGGGTAGACATTATTTTTGTTATTTCTGCTCAAAAACATAGATTGTGGGTCCTCGATAGAACCGGCTCGTTGAGGCGGTTCTATCGAGACCTCGCATCTCTGTATTGAGCAAAAATAAGAAGATACCAGATTTTCTATCTGAAATTTTTCCTTTTTGGTGGTTAAATCTTCATATACATTTGTATAGGCGTGTTTTCGTAATGCTGAAATGTGCAACACTGGCCACGCCCTCTAGCACCAGCTTAAGCAGAGTTTTATTTTTAAAAAATGTTCTAAATGAAATCAATAATACCAAAGGATCAGAAAATGTACCATGCACTATGATGATGTCCGTAGGAGGAATTATACGGCCGCCACACGGCACAACACCAGCTGCATTTAAGAGAAATAAGTTCTGAATAGTTAGACCCTTTGGAAGCAAAGAATACACCAAATAATCGAAAATAGAAGACTCTGTTTTATTGAGTGTGTTCCTGACTAGTACTGAAATGTGCAACGCCGACTACACCCTCTTGCACCGGCTTTAGCATAATTCTATTTTCAAAATGATTTTAAATGAACTCAATGATCCAAAAGGGCCTGAAAATATAATCTGCACGATGGTGTACCCGGAGACTTTTACGGTCGGCACATGGCAGAACACCAGCTTGTTGCAAAAGAGATTTAAAATATATAGTAATAGACGTCCACGAAATTCCCTTATCAATGACTACTGCCTACAAATGACACCAAGAGGAACAGAAGCTAACAATGAGGAAAAACACAACAACAACATAATACTATTAATAATAATAATAAAACAAACAAACAGCCCTTTCGTCCCCACAAAATGTGATTAAGGTGCGACAGACACAACAAATGAAAATTAAATACATAAATAATAATAATAATAATAACAATAGTACACAGTTATAAGCACACACAAAATGAAGAGCTCCGTCGGATAATCCGACAAAGCTACAACATTAGAATCACTGCCTTAGGACAGTTAGTAGCGGGAACAAGTGGGGAGATTAAACAGATTATTTGAACCCAACCTTCACTCTAGGATGTAATATTATTAACAATACACACAATATTTTGTCCACCCGAAGGTTACTAAGTTTAGCAGTTAACAACTCACTACGAATGTTTAAGTCAGTTTCATAACTAGACACTCTGGCAAATCGAAGAAATTGCAAATTATAAACAACATTTGATGTTGCGCGAGGAACACCACTATCCAGGTAGAAAAAAATAATCTCAAAATCTAAATCATCGCGTTTATCATATATATTTGCAGGCAACAAGCCCATCTACAATGGATAAAAGTAATTCCAAAACTTGGGTTATACTGTAGATTATATTTTCTTGTCCTTTGGGATCATTGATTCCATCGTAGAATTTTGAAAATATCTGTGTCACTGATGAGGCCTAATTGGCCTAAACTAGCTAGTCTGACCCAGAAAACATGTACACTCCATACTTTTCAGTTCTTTGGTGTATTCCTTGGTTCCAAAGGATCACCCTTTTATAGAACATATTTTGGTATCAGAAGAATTTGCTTTCTTAAACTGAACCAGATGCTTTTAGCTTTATGAGTGTTACCATATATGGGTATGGCGGCCATTTTTGTCATGTGACCTGGACCTAAAACGGTTCCCCCAATAAATGCGCCTTATCGTAAATATATCTTATACTTTAGTACTGTATTCTGAATTGTTTGCAGGATAAAATGCATTCTCACTTTTCCAATACAAAAGCATATGTGTCAAAGTTTGTCCTAGGCACAAAGAAGGTCAAGGTCAACCAAGGGTCACCATTTTAGCAATTTATGATGGGCCTACGTCCCAGATGCTATTTATCAAGTTTCGTAGAAATCTGCCCAGTGGTTCTGGAGAAGACTATTTTTGAAGGGTTTTTACCATATATGGCTGGTCGGCCATTTTGGTCAGGTGACCTGGAATCCATGAGCAAATTTTGGTTTCCCCCACCCCATAGAGGCTCCATATGAAATATGACTTCAAACGGCCCAACGGTTTCCGAGGAGAAGCGGTTCGAAAATTTTCACATTTTCGTCTCGGCGAAGTTATACTAAATGGAATGTAATATTTCGCAAGTTCATTTGTAAGATCTCATTGATGTCTATCAGTATGCCAAAATGTTTAAATATTCCAAGCGGTTAAGTCACTATCACCAATTTTCACAAACGGGTTACGGACGGACCCAAAGAAGGTCAAGGTCAACCCAGGGTCACCATTTTAGCAATTAATGATGGACCTACGTCCCAGATGCTATTTATCAAGTTTCGTGGAAATCTGCCCAGTGGTTCTGGAGAAGACTATTTATGAAGGGTTTTTACCATATATGGCTTGGCGGCCATTTTGGTCATGTGACCTGGACCCCATGAGCAAATTTTGGTTTCCCTATCCCATAGAGGCTTCATATGAAATTTGACTTAAATCGGCCCAACGGTTTCCGAGGAGAAGCAGTTCAACAATTTTCACATTTTTGCCCCGGCGAGGCTATACTAAATGGAATGTAATATTTCGCAAGCTCATTGGTTAGATCTCATTGATATCTATCAGTATGCCAAAATTGTTTAAATATTCCAAGCGGTTAAGTCACTATCACCAGTTTTAACAAACGGGTTACGGACGGACAGACAGACAGACCATATATGGCTTGGCGGCCATATTGGTCATGTGACCTGGACCCCATGAGCAAATTTTGGTTTCCCCCATCCTATAGAGGCTCCATATGAAATTTGACTTCAATCGGCCCAACGGTTTCCGAGGAGAAGCAGTTCAAAAATTTTCACATTTTTTGCCTCGGCGAGGCTATACTAAATGGAATGTAATATTTCGCAAGCTCATTGGTTAGATCTCATTGATATCTATCAGTATGCCAAAAATTGATTAAATATTCCAAGCGGTTAAGTCACTATCACCAATTTTCACAAACGGGTTACGGACGGACGGACAGACTGACAGACTGACAGAATGACATAATGACACGGTGATTTTAGGGCACTCTTAGAAATCAACCGACTTCAGTCGGTTTCTTTTTCTGTGGGTCGTGCAATTTCTGGAAGAAAAGTCACTGATCAATCCAACGAAGTAGGTATTGTCAGTATTTAATAACTCCAAATATCTGTACTTCGACCTAAAAGCCTCAATGATTTCAGCTTGGTTGTCAACGGAAGGGGACACCATGAAAAACTGAAGTAAAGACAATGATCAGGCATCGATATAAATAACCAAAACCTCCCATCAGAGGCACCAAAAGAAAAGAAGCACAAACATGAAAAAACTAATCGCTCATGGAAACGCTAACAACAGAAAGGTTATCAAAGTCACCATGAAGTTGGTTGGACTCAGCAGGCTTTGTGTTTCTTTCCCTTTGGTGACTCTGATGGGAGCTGTGGGTTAATGACATCGATTCCTGATCATTGCCTCCACTTCTATTTTTGTGATGTCGAGAAAAGCAGCTGTGTCGGCGAAAAGTCTTAGCTTAGACGTTACCTGTTCTGGCAGGTTATTTATGTAGACCAGGAAGAGGATTGGTCCGAGGACATATCCCTGCGGGACACCGGTGTTGCTGGTACCTCCGCTGTACAACCCCCCTCAACTGAGTGTCTGTTTCAGTTTTACGTCCCACCAACGGCTGAAGTCATACGGAGACGGTACCTCGGTTTAAAGATTCATCCGAAAGTCTGTCGGAGCCCGGCAATCCCTGGTTTATCAGGCGAGTAGCATAACCACTAGAGGCTTCTTACAATCCCCCTCAAAGACCTCAGTCTGTGACCTACCGTTAAAGATAGCCTTGATCAAGGAAAAGGTTTTGCCACGAACACCATAGCCTTGCAACTTGTTTATCAGCTTCTCGTGGTTCACCTTGTCAAACGCTTTACTAAACTCCAGCACAATGACATCTGTTTGATTGCCCTCTGACAGGTTTTGATGTAATTCCTCAACGAGCATTGTGAGTTGTGTTTCACCTGACCTCCTGGCGCGGAAGCCATGCTAGAGGTAATAGAGGCTATTATGCTGGTCTAATTGTTTCACTAGATTTAAAGTCACTATGTGGAGACGGGTATAAACAAACCGTAGGCCAATTCCACAGAAAACGCTAGATAAGTTTGACGCGATAAAAGTTCTGAGAAATCAATCGGAATACGTCGTTCTTGAAGATGTAACCGATGTAACCGAAATTCTGATCTGTCATCAATGTTAGACTTCGAAATCGTTGATCTATGTTTGTGGACAGTCGTATAAAAACAATCTGTAGTAAGAGACACCATTTTTCGTGACACCTGGTCTCTTAAGGGGAGCGTTGTTTGTTTATTTAACTGACTTATACGGTCCAATTTGGAGAAATGCAGCTGAACAAACGTAGTTTTAGCGTGTGCAAGAGAATGTAACAAATATTGTTCCGTAGACGTACACTTGACGCCGAAAACAAAATTTCATACGATTTTATTTGAAAATATTTTTCAAAGATCTGGAAAAGCCTCATCTGGTTTTGAAATATAGTCAGAATGATGCTGCGGTATCTCCAGGCATTTAGTTTCTTCTCCACTAGCAGCAAAATTGAAACAGACTGCCTTCTCGATTTATACAAACAAAAAAACTTCACCTACCCTTTCTTTGAAATCTTTGCGCCATCTGTGATCGAGGCAGTGATCTGTCGCAGCCGGTTGTATGGTGTGCTTCTGCTGTCTACGAGGTTTCAAAGTCATCGGACAGATGATTCCAGAGGAAGAGATTTTCAAATGATTCTACCTTCTCTGGGCATGGCGGCCATCCTGGTTATGAGACCAGGACAAATATAAACCGTGATGCATAAATGTTTTAATATAATACAACTTCTATTGGCTCAGTGTTTTTTGGGAAGATGTTTAAAATTCTGACGGCCATTCAATCCGTGTGACCTTGAGCCAAAGTCACTGAATGACCTTGACGTTTGACATTCTAAATGGATTAATTAAAAATAGAAGTAGAGGCAATGATCAGGAATCGATACAATCAACCTATAGCTCCCATCAGAGACACCAAGGGGAAAGAAACACAAACATGCAACAACAGACTTAATGCTCTGTCTCTGGTCGGGCTCATCGGAGTCTAACTGTTGGTTTTCTTTTGCTCCAGCATTTCAGTGGTTTCTTGCTGTCGAGTCCTCACCGTTGTCTCACCTCTGTGGTTCTTTGATTTTTGTGTTCACGGAGATGTAGCACTGATGAGTTAGGAGGCCTTCGTGCAGACTGAATAAATTATTTGTCTAGGTCGCGACGGAAGTGGGGGCGGGGATTGTGGCCACGTAAAATCGATTTAAGCCCCCCAGTGGAAATCTTCCACTTACCGTTCCAAGGCGGCTCTTCTGTGGCGATTTATTTATGTTGTTGTTTGTTACTTACTGTGTGTATCACTTGTGTCTTTTAATTTTGGATGGCCATATGGCCATTTTGTGGGAAAGTAACTGTCCTTATGGCCTTCCTTTGTTTAGGTTTCCATTATGGTCTGGTCGTTTAATGTTTGTATTTCTTTCCCTTTGGTGTCTTTTATGGGTGGAGTAAGTTAATTGTATCACTTCCTGATCTTTGTTTTACTTCTACTTTTAATGGATACACCAACAGCGGAAAGCCAAAAGGACAGTTACTTTCCGACAAAATGGCCAATAGGCTATCCAAAATAAAATAACGCAAGCGGCACAAACACTTTAAGGCGACCCATAACAAAAATAAATCGCGACAGAAGAACTGCCTTGGAAGGTCAGCGGAAACGAATTCCACTGGGGGGGGGGGGGGGTTAAATCGATTTTTCGTGGCTACTGTCCTCGCCCTTATTTCCATCGCGATTTAGACAAATAATTTGTTCAGTCCGCATGACGACCTCCTAGCTCATCAGTGCAACATCTCCGTGAACAAAAATAATCAAAGAACCAAAGATATGAAACACCGGTGAGGACTCGACAGCAAGAAACCACTGAAATGCTGGAGCAAAATAAAACCAAAAGTTAGACTCCGATGGACCCGACCAGAGATAGAGCGTCAGGAACCAACCAACATTACCTTGAATTAGATCTCTCTAATTCTCAGTAAGCTTTAACGCTGGTACCGTCATATAATCTGAGGCCTGACCCACCGGCGTGCAATTAAAGAGGGAAGCAAAATTGTCAACCACGATTGGGTTAACTACCATGCATGTAGTCTGTCGTATAAGATTTATGTTGTACCAAAATTTTTTATATCGAAGAATGATTTTACGAAATTGGGTGCTAAAGTCAATGCGGTTATAAATTTTTCTGAATTTGTATACTAATTAATTGCGAAATAAAAACGCCATAGGATGATGGAAACATCAATAGCGGAAAACCAAAAGGACATTAACTTTCCCACAAAATGGCTAGTAGGCTATCCAAAATAAAATAATATCAGCGACACAAACACCCCAAGACAAAATATAACAAAATAAACCGCGACAGAAGAAGCGCCTTCGAACGGTCAGCGGAAAAGAATTCCACCGGGGGGGATTAAATCGATTTTACCTGGCCAAATTCCTCGCCCTTACTTCCGTCGCGATTTGGACAAATAATTTGTTTAGTCCGTATAAAGGCCTCCTTACTTATTAGTGCAAGATCTCCGTGAACACAAATAATCAAACAACCACAGAGATACGACAACGGTGAGGACTCGACAGCAAGAAACCACTTAAATGCTGGAGCAAAAGAAAACCAAAAGTTAGACACCGATTGGCCCGACCAGAGCCAGAGTATCGGGCACCAACCAACACTACCTTGGGGTAGATCTCTCTAATTCTCAGCAAGCCTTTACGCTGGAACCGTCATAGAATCTGAGGCCTGACCCACCGGCGTGCAATTAAAGAGGGAAGCAAAGTTGTCAACCGTGATCGGGTTAACTACCATGCATGCAGTCGGTTGTATAACATATATGTTGTACCCAATATTTTTTATATCGAAGAATGATTTTACGAAATTTGGGGCTGAAGTCATTGCGGTTATATATTATTGTGAATTTATATACTAAGTCACCATAACATTCGGGTTCCGATAGACCTTGTTGCAGAAGAGATTTAAGTCCAATATTGAATTTTGAAATTAAATAAGAATGGCGTCTATAAAATTTTGAAAAGGGTTTGCGTAGTTTATGGTACCGATAACCCCGATTAAGAGTTTTAGCCGTTAACAACTTATTACGAGTGTTGAAGTCAGTTACATGACTAAACACTGGCATATCCCGAACCGTTTAATGGGTGTCTTATCGTTTAATTTTGAAAGGTATTCCCTCCAAGACTTCCGTTTGGATGATCGGATTGCTCGTCGAGCTTTAGCTCTAGAAACTTTTACGTCATTTACTCTTTCTGTAGTTGGAATTTTGCAGAACTGATTTAAAGCGGAAGTAAAACAAAGATCAGGAATCGATACAAATATGATTGGGGCCTGTTTGCCCCCAAAAGGATAACCCTTCCTAGAACATATTTGATAGCTTCTTTACTGTCATTATTAATCCAAAGCTTGCTTTTCTTAAGATTTGTGGCGGCCTTTGGAATGCATAGTTCTAATATTTTAATAAGCGAATCTATGCAATCAGGAATTATTGTAAAGATGGTTCATTATAGTGACCTATTGATTCGAATAATCCCCAGTCAGATTATTCATTTTCAATTTGTGATTAAAATCTGCATCTGAATCGTTTACACTCTCAATTATATCAGGGAAGTAATCACTTCCACACTGATCATGGTATACAGACCGTTCATAATATAAGAAGATAGATGGATGACATAAAGAGAGATCTCATAAACAGTGATCTAAAGAAATGACGTGTTGTAGGATGAATGTAAGTATATGATTTGTCGTTCATCAAGCAAAGATAATTATTTTTATTCGATAGACAGACAACATGCATTTAGAAAAAAGGTAATGTCCTGATTCTAAGTTGAGCAAGATTTTAAATGGTTGGGTAAAACAACTTGGACAATAGGGACATGTGGAAAAGTTTAATCTGGATTACGAGAAAGCGTTTGACACCCCAACTCATGAACTACTTAAATCCAGATTATTTGGTTATGGAATGGGGTGAATATTGACAAACGGATAGATTCGTTTCTTTGTTAGAGAAAACAGCGTGTTGTTGTTAATGTTGAATCTTCGGTGTGGGCTCCAGTTTTGTCTCGGGTCCTACAAGGGACTGTTCTTTGTCTACTGTTAAAGTAATAATATTTCCAATGACATTGACTGAGAACTAAGACTGTTCGCAGACGACTGTGTGATTGCTATCGGAAAACTAGAACAACACAGAGAACTCACTGAAACTTCAAAATGATATAAATATATTAGACTGTTGGGCATTAAGATGTGGCGAAAGATTGCAGCCCGATATATTCAGTAGTATGCAGATACAGTACCATTCAGACGAATCTTTACAACAAGTTAACTAGGAGTTGACTACATTCAGACTACATTTGGACCCTAGAGTTGACTACAAGTTCACTCCCTGGTTAACTATAGTTCACTAGGGAGTTAATATGGAGTTAACTTATCCTTTGTCCTGTCATCAAACTCTTATCTGAGATTTGATTTGCATATAATTTCATAACTGAAAATTAAGCTATGCATGGTTTCTACTACCGAATGAGTAATTAATTAAATGTGCATTTAATTTCCTGTATTAAGACCACATTTTTGGCTGACAAGATGTTGTCTTAATAATAGATGGCCTCAATAACAGATAAAAAATATCTAAAAATATTTTGGAGCAAGAATAAAGCATAAATTTCATAAGATGAAATACAAATCATTTAAAAAAAAAATCAGTTGATTTATATTTCATGCGCATGTTTCTATAAAGCGAATTCCTTTTACTTTGCTTTCTTTTAAATACATTTACACATCTACTGTGTTATCTATCTATTTCTCTATAACAGGCCAAGCATTTTTTTCCGGTTACTCCAGTTTTCGTCCACCTCTAAGTAACAATTAAAATAAAACATCTGTATGACATACAGATTGTGGGTGCGTGTTAGAACTGCCTCAACGAGAACCTTGTCTTGGGGCAGAAAAAAGAAACAGTATAAACCTATCTAAACCCCAGTTTTCTAAATGTAAAGTGGAGTTTATGGGGTGTTCACTTGTTAACATAATGAATCGCCTAGAAATAAGTGAAATCATCTTGAGGGGCCGTAACCTTAAAAAAACATTTGGCATTGATGAATGCCATGAATTAACCCTTAAGATCCCAAGAAATATTAAAAAAAAAAAATGCTGACTCTTTATGTTGTCTGCTGCACCATCTTGCATACTTTTTAAAAGGTATTTTTTCATACAGGCAAAACAGAGTGGACCCTGATCATACAGCTCCTGGAGGAGCAGTCTGATCTGGGTCCACACTGTTTGTAAAAATGAATTTCAAAGATAACAGCAGACGACAAAGCAGACGATAATTGTTGAGATTGGCGTCTTATGTGTTAATTATGTTTAATATACAGGTAAGTCTAGCTACAGGTAAGTGTACCGGTAAGTGTTTATTGTTAAACAAACATGGGACATGTGCTGCATATTAACATCTTTCACTCATTAATTAATTGCCTTGAGTAATATCACTCTGGTGTTTTATTGCAACATTATACGTTAAGGGTACTTCAGTCTATGAAAAGGCTTGCTCTGTGTACCAGCATGGAAAGACCAATAATTCGTTTAACCCCTTATCTCAGAGAAAGGATAATAACTTTGCATAACAGTGGTCTCAACAATGTTGAAATTTTGAATAGGCTACTGAATGAAGAAAAGTTGAAAATCAGCAGACAAACTATCAGTTTCACAGTCAATAAATTTAAGCGCACTGGGTGTATTGGTAGAAAAAGGAGTACTAAGATGATTAAAAAATGAATGAAGATCATGTCAGCTACATTGATACGTGCTTAAAAAAGAACAATGAACTTACGTGTAGTGAACTGGCCCATAAAATCAAAGAAGCGTTTGGAATTGATGTTTCATCTTCCAATATTAGCAAAGAAAGAAAAAGACTTGGCTGGAAAAGCAGCAATGCAAAATACTGTCAGACTATAAGCCATGTAAAAAAGCTAAAAAGACTTGATATGCATTAAGAACAAAGACAATTTTCATGATGTGATATTTACCGATGAATCAACAATTAAGATACAGAACAATGCGCGGCGTACAGTGTACAAAGTAGGAGAGGGCAGCCTTGGAAGAGTAAACCAAAGCATCCGGTACAAGTACATATTAGGGCAGGAATCTCCAGGAGAGGGGCAACCGATATCAATATATTTACCGGG
Organism: Lucinisca nassula; assembly: GCA_963580285.1. Classification (NCBI taxonomy): domain Eukaryota; kingdom Metazoa; phylum Mollusca; class Bivalvia; order Lucinida; family Lucinidae; genus Lucinisca; species Lucinisca nassula. Next base: position 123,390,013 of record OY757023.1, on the reverse strand, counting down.
CGTATTGATTCACTGTACTACCAAGACATCTTGCGTGACAAACTCCTACCGTTCATCAGACAGAAATACCCGGATGGTCACAGGCTGATGCAAGACAATGATCCCAAACATGTTAGTCGCTCAACAGTACAGTTTATGTATGAAAATAATATACATCACTGGCAAACACCACCAGAAAGTCCTGACATGAACCCTATTGAATGCATATGGGCGAATCTCAAGCACTACTTGCGGAAAATGAAAAAGTCTAAAACTAGACAAGAACTTGTTGACGGAATCAAAGAGTACTGGGGCACAGTGATCATTGAAAGATGCAACACATACATTGACCACCTGTATAAAGTTATGCCAGACGTAGTTAGAAGGTGTGGCGATGGAACTGGTATGTGATAATACAACGAAGGGCATATTGAATCAGTTTACCCAGTGTATACAGAATCTGATTTACTGTGCTTGAAAACAAAATTCTCTTTCATTACGATAACACATTGGTGCGTCATAGTGCAATCTTTTAAATCTTCAAACTGGCTACTTTTCTGTTGAAAATCAGTGATATTTTTCTTATTTAAACTGCACACGTAGGTTGTAGGTACTGGTTTGAACCGCCTCAGCGAGGCGGTCCTTACTAGTACCCACAAAATATCTTGTGGAACAGCGTCTCCAAAATGACATAAATAGTGTTGACGGGGACGTTAGAACTCAAGTAAAAAACACAACATTTCAAAGTGACATAAATATTGCTGACGGGGCATCCGATCTGAGTCTAAACTTTTTGCCGCTGTCCCACAAATGGGACGCTTGGTATATATGGGTTAAATGTGGAAATGAGAAATAAAACGCAACAACATTTACCATTAGACGTTTATTGGCCCCTTATGTGGGAATAGACAATGTCTGTAGGATCCCTGTCATTTAATTAATCCTTACACTGCTGAACATGAAACAATGTAAATCCAGATCAGATGACCATCTGATATGGATCTACACTGTCATTCAGTTTTCGAATTTTAAATGAATGCAATATATGAAGTAATTTGTGTGGACTCTAATCATTCTGATCAGGTCCCAAATTGTTTGCAAAATTGACTTTCAAGGTTACAAGCAGACGGCAAAGCAGACAAAATGGTTGTGATTGACATCTTATGGGTTAATTATTCAGCAGGATAATGAAAAACTGCATCTGAAATTGTTCTTTGTTTATGATGTCTGCTGCTCTTCTGGTAAACTTTTCAAAACATATTTTCAAATATATTTATGCGTAAAGTCAATCAGTGTGAACCCTGATCAGACTTCTCCAAGAGGAGCAGTCTGATTAAGCTGTATATTGTTTGAAAAATTGAAAATTTGACTTCTAAAATTACCAGCAGATGGTTCAAAACAGGTTGTGGGTACTGGTCAGAACTGACTCAATGATGAGGTTCTTTCAAATTCCAACTTCCTTTTTTAGAAGCCGAAATATAAAAAAAAATATATATGTGATAATTGCCAGTTTAAAGTTATGAACAGGTTGTGGATGCTTATGGGTTAAATGTGGAAATGAGAAATAAAACGCAACAACATTTACCATTAGTTGTTTATTGGCCCCTTATGTGGGAATAGACAATGTCTGCAGGATCCCTGTCATTTAATTAATCCTTACTCTGCTGAACATGAAACAATGTAAATCCAGATCAGATGACCATCTGATCTGGATCTACACTGTCATTCAGTTTTCGAATTTTAAATGAATGCAATATATGAAGTAATTTGTGTGGACTCTAATCAGTCTGATCAGGTCCCACATTGTTTGAAAAATTGACTTTCAAGGTTAATAGACGGCAAAGCAGACAAATTTGTTGTAATTGACATCGTATGGGTTAATTATTCAGCAGGATAATGAAAAACTGCATCTGAAATTGTCATTTGTTTATGTTGTCTGATGCTCTTCTGGTAAACTTTTCAAAACATATTTTCAAATATATTTATGCGTATAGTCAATCAGTGTGGACCCTGATCAGACTTCTCCAAGAGGAGCAGTCTGATTAGGTTCCATATTGTTTGAAAAATTTAAAATTTGACTTCTAAAATTACCAGCAGATGGTTCAAAACAGGTTGTGGGTACTCGTTAGAACTGACTCAATGAGGCGGTTCTTTCAAATTCCCACTTCCATTTTTAGAAGCTGAAATAAAAGAAAATATGTGACAATTGCCAGTTTAAAATTATGAACCGGTGGTTGATGCTTATTAGAGCTGTCTAAATGAGGCGATTCTAATAAGTTCCCGATTAATTATGTTTGAAGCAGAAATAAAAAAAAGACAAACTAGTCAGCTGCCAATAGCCATGTTAAAGCCATGAACAGGTTATGGGTAATCATTAGAACTGTCTCAATGAGGCGATTCTAACAAGTTCCCACTTCCCATTTTAAAGCCTTGAAGGATGGTATAACATAGCATGGGTGCGCACAACATACATGTATTCCATAAAGCTCAGCAATTCATAAAAAACATTGCTTGGTCGATGTCAAACTTCTTCGTAATTACACTGAATAAGTATATATTCCCATTATCAATGGCACTAACACACTCAGACCACTTACTCTTGGTCTCTGATCCTACACATGGATAATATCTAAAAACTTCAGCTTTGATCAAGTCCATTTTCTCAATGTTCATACGACCTTTCCGTTGACCGCCATGGGTTACTCGTCCGTGTACATTCCTGTTGTATAGTTCACGGAGGGTGAAATACGAATTCACAAGGTTTTTGGCGAAATATGTTCTCTGATTCATGCTGTTATTCTTCAAATCTTCAATAAGCTGTGGCGTAAGCTGTGGTTTAAACAAGATATCGCGATTCTTGGCTTCTTCCTGAATAGTGTCCTCATCTTGCCCCAGAACATCACGCGGGGTCAAACACCAGAACCCTAGTTCAGTCATTTCTCTTTGAACTGCTGTAGGCGTTGCAATTGATCGTCTTGAAGTTGGGGTACTGAAGCGGGTTGGTGTTCGATCATGCGCGTTTAGGGTGAAGTCTTATGGATCTTGGAGAACAGATGATGCCTCTGATACTACTGTGCTGATGCTGCTTTGCTGCTGTCTAATAACGGTGGACTCGAGAATAGATAACCTGTTTTCTATTTTGTCAAGTCTCTCTAAAACCTTAGTTTCGACCTGCTCCATTCGGTCACACAACTTATCAAGTAACTGCACGCACCAGTCCGGGTCTGTCTGAACTGTATTATTCACAGAAAAGGTCTCTGTTTGAGTTTGGCGCGTGAAGCTTGAACCGTTATATCCGTCAACGAGACTCTGTACATCTTGGTCGAGATTGAAAGCTGCTTCAGGCACCAGGGCTGCATCAGATGTTTCTTGTGCTGGTTTCCCACTCGCTAGAACATGTGCACTGGGTGTTCTCTGTTCTTTCTTCTTCTGAAAAATAAGAAATCTTTGTTTTACTTCTATTTTAAAGAAACTACAATGGCGGTCGGTGTGTGGTAAAATTCCAGACGAAGAACTCCACTAGAGAAAACGGGGGTTTACGGGGGCATACATTATTTATTTTTATTTTTTCTGTTCCAAGACATAGGTTGAAGGTACTCGTTAAATCGCCTCAGTGAGGTATTTCTAACGAGCACCCACAACCGATGTTGCAGTATCAAAAAGAAAATACGGATTCCATCTGAAAAATAGCTATTTTGGAGAAAATACACCACATCGCGAAAACACGCCCATATAATTTCACACCCTTAAACCCCACTTTTATATAGCAAAACTGGGGTTCACAGGGCTATTCATTTTACTTTATATCCCCCCCCCCCCGAAAAAAAAAAAAAAACATAGATTGTGGGTACGCGTTAAAACCGCCTCACTTACGCGGTTATAACGAGTTCAAACTATGTATGTTTTGGCCAGACATATAAAAATAAAAATCAGATTTATTATCTGATTTTTTTTCCATTTTTAGGTGGTAAAATTTTCAATATACTTGAATAGGTGAGTTTACTTAGTGATGTATTGTAATGATGAAAATATTTTCTAAGGCAAACGAAGATTCTAAGTTCATCTGCTTTGCTAGATCTCATTCAAAATTATAATACTCCAGGATATCATATATCATATCTTTCGGGAACCAGTAAAGTGATAAACTGTGCTTTACATCGAGGAGAAAATTTCGTTAAATTTAAGGACTTTCTGGACTATCTGGGACTTGAGATTTGCTATGGTATTTCTTAAAACTGTTCTTAATTGCTTGAACTAAATCACCTGACAAGATAATCAGAACTTCTTGAAATATATAGATATTTAGAATTTTCCATTGTTTTATATAAAGAAAATATTCTGAACCTTTTTAAGTAACAGTCCTAGCACCTCAGGCGCTATTTGAGTACGTTCAATTGTGTGACTGATTACTTTATAATACTTACAATACTTTAACAATGGCTGTTAACAAAGACGATGCAGAATATGTGGATCGGGTTATGGCCAGCCAAAATGTACATTACGTTAAATGTAACGATAGTAATGAGGGTACATCAGATGCCAGAAAACGAAAGTTGTCTTCGAACGAGGAGTCAGAAAGTGGGGTTCCGGCCAAAAAGGAGAAAGCCGGCAACGAGTTTGCCGAGTTATTGCAGGTTGGGCTCACTCAGTTACAGCATGATCTGACGAAAACTTTTAATGACAAATTTGACAGTTTCGAGAATAAACTCAGAAAGGCCATCCTTTCTACAGTCCAAGAAGAAATAAAAGGGGTCCGAGAGGAGTTCAATGAACGTATCAATGGTCTTTCCAAGAAAATGGAGAGCAAGTTGTCAGCGAATATCCACAGTGTGATTGATTCAAAGTTGAAAGACGCAAAATCTGAGATGCGTAACGAGCTGAACATGGATGAATTAAAATCGGATGTGTCCAAATTACAGAAGTCCTATGCGGAAGTAACGTCAGCATCGGGATCTCATGATTCCCCGTGGCGTCGTGACGTCGAAGTGACTGAACACCGTACGTTAAAGGTAGTGGTCCGAAATTTGAAATATGACACGCGGGAGGAACGGGATTCCAATGTGACAGTTAACCTAGTGAATAGTTTGATAAGGGATGGGCTAAAATTAACTGACGCCAAAATTGTGCGAGCTGAGCGTAAAGTGGCTAGAAAAAATAAACCTGGCGTCATACTAGCAACTTTTGAAAATTCCGCACAGAAACAAAATGTTCTGAAAAACAAGAAGTCCCTTAAGAAAATTAAAAGATACGAAAATGTTTATATCGAGGACGAACGCAGTCATGAACAGCGACTGGTAGAATCAAATATCAGAACCGTACTTCAGGCCGTTGGTAAATCAAAAGACTACGTTTTGATTAATGGACGTTTCGTGAAGAAGACGTCAACGTCAACGTCAACACAATCAGTGGCCGCATCGCATTAGAGGGGTATACGGTTTGGTCTATGGAATGTGGGCGGATGGTCTAGGGTCGATCCTGAAAATTACGAATTTAGAGAAAATGTGGTCTGTTTATTTTACTGCGATATATTTGCGGTTTGTGAAACTTTCTTGCGCGACAGAGAAACGCTTAATTTAAATAACTATACTTGGGTCGGTTAAAACCGTGGAACGAATATTAGTCCAAATGCGCGTCGAGGATCTGGTGGGGTTGGCGTATTCATTAAAAATACGTTTCTCGTCAACTATGATCTGGCTATTGATAGATCTCTAGACGATGCTGTGTTTGTTCAACTAACAAGTAAACAAGATAAGACAACACTGACAGTTTGCGTTTGTTATTTGCCGCCGGAGTACTCTTCGAGGCATACGGACGTGGATTCCTTTTTCTCAGACTTAATGAAAAAAGTATACGAGTATCAAAACGACGATCATCTGGTGATCTGTGGCGATTTTAACGCGCGGATAGGCTGCGAATCCGATTACATCGAGGGCGTTGATTACATAAAGCCACGGGAGGTAATCGATGAAACCCTAAATAGTTATGGTGATTTTCTGTTGGATTTTCTCATAAACTGTGGCATGTGCGTTCTAAATGGAAGAGTTGGGTTTAATGATTTTACGCATGTTTCCAGAAGAGGGAGATCTGTGGTCGATTACGTCTGCGTTCCCCATGAACAATTTGCGCAGATTTCTGACTTCTCAGTTCACACCATGACCGATATAGTTAACTTGTTTGATTTGCACGGTCAGAAACTATCAGACCATTCAGTGGTTTCGTGGACGAAACAGTTGACAAACTATAGAACCGGAAGTGATACTCCTACACCAAGTCCTACTGTATCCATGCATACCCCTAAGTATGTTCTGAATGATATACCCCACTCGTTTTTAAACTGTGAACAGTCCTTTCAATTAGTAATTGATACTATTGGTAAAATTGAAAGTAATTTGCAGCAACAAAACGATGTTACGAAAGCATACCAGAATTTTGTGGATCTTATCAGTTCAGAAATGGAAATGAAACTGAAAAAGAAACGGTCGGTCCCAAAATCCGCGAAACAACATAAGTCGAGGGCCAAGGCATATTGGAATTCAGAATTACAGGACATGTGGGATAGCGTAAGTGTGGCTTAAGTTTAAAGGCTCAACAGGGGTTAGAAATAAACTTCGTGAGGAGTACTGCTCTCTAAGGAATCAGTTCGACAATATAAACAGAAGGGCTAAACGTGCCTTTCAGTTACAGGAACAAAAATCGTTGCATGACCGTCTATATGATGTAGAAAATCCACGTGACTTTTGGACACAGATAGGTCGAATCGGTATGGCTAATGAACGGAAAACCTCGATCCCGATCGAAGTTTTATTAGACGATGGTACTGTTTCGACCGATTATGACAATGTTATGCGTAAATGGAAAAACGATTATGATCGGTTGTATAACGGTGGCAACACAATTACCGAATTTGATAATAGACATCTGAATGATGTAAAAACTAGCATAAAAGATCCGAACAGCAATGTCTTTCCAAAGCCAAACTGTTCATCGCTTAATGGTCCAATTACATATGATGAAGTTCATGCGGCCGTCTATCGAGCAAAACTACGAAAGGCGACAGGCATCGATAATATCGCGTCTGAGATTCTCAGAAATGAGTGCTGTGTAGGTCTGTTGTTTAGAATAATCAGTTATTGTTTTGAACATGGTTGCATACCCAGTGAGTGGGCAAAAGGAATAATCAAACCGTTGGGTAAGGGGGATGACCCTCGAAATCCCTTGAACTATAGACCGATAGCACTCATTTCTATTCCGTGTAAAATATATGCTAATATTTTAAATGCTAGACTTGTCAAATTCTTGGAGAGTGGCAATATATTGTCCGATGCCCAGAATGCTTTTAGGAAGGACAGAAGCTGTCAGGATCACGTGTATTCCCTATATAGTATAATAAGCAATAGAAAACTTAAGAGAAGGGATACTTTTGCTTGTTTTGTGGACATGAACAAAGCATTTGACACGGTAAATAGGGATTGCCTATGGTTTAAGCTGTTAAAGGCTGGTATTCATGGTAAGATGGTGAATGCCTTACAATCATTGTATAAGGATGTATCTTGCGCAGTAAGCATAAATGATAATTTGACAGAGTGGTTCCCTGTGCAACAGGGTGTAAAGCAAGGCTGTGGTCTTTCGCCGACACTGTTCGCAATTTATATAAATGATCTAGTGGGCGATATAAATGAGTTAAATTGTGGGATAGATGTTGGTGATACACAAATAAGTTCATTTCTCTATGCAGATGATATAGTGTTGCTAGCGGAATGTGCAGAGGATATGCAGCGTATGTTAAATATTTTACATTTATGGTGTAGAAAGTGGCGACTGGTGGTGAACGAATCGAAAACCAAAGTTGTGCATTTTCGCAATAGAACTAAGCCCCAGTGTGATTTTCTGTTTACTTGCGGAAATAAATCAGTGGAATATTCTGATTGTTATAAGTATCTTGGATTTTGGTATAGACATGGAGAAATCTATAAATGAAGTTACAAAGTCCGCCAGTCGTGCCCTTGGTGCTGTATACATGAAATATCAATCTGCAGGAGGAATGACTTATGATGTGTATTATAAGCTAATAGAAACAGTAGTTGAACCCATCTTGTTTTATTGTTCTGGCATTTGGGGAAACAGAAAATTTCCAAAAGTTGAAAGCGTTATGAATAAAGCGTGTCGATACTTCTTGGGTGTCGGCAGAAATGCACCAAATTTGTCCAGCAAGGGTGACATGGGCTGGATTTCTGCAGACACTAAACAGAAACTGGAAACAGTTCGCCTTTGGTGTCGACTAAGGAACATGCCAGAACATAGAACAATTCGGAAAATTCATGAGTGGTCTTTTAGTGTAGGTAAATCGTTGGAAAATCGCATGTTAAAGTTCATTGAATCACTTGGCATCCGAGAACCCATGTTGGTGCCTAGTCCATCAAAATATATGTGTATGAAACTAGCCAGAGAAAAATTAATTGCTACTGAGAAACTAAATTGGGAGAATCAGTTACTTAGTGACGGTAACTCTGAAAATGGTAATAAACTCAGAACGTATAGAACATATAAGAATAATTTTGAAACGGAATCATATGTTACGTTGAATTTGAGACGTGATCACCGCCGCATTCTGGCCAAATTTAGAGGTTGCAATTTACCCCTTGCAATAGAAACTGGTAGGTATACCAAGCCAAAAAACCCCCTTAACGAACGTATCTGCAAGTTCTGTGATAGTGCAGCCATTGAGGATGAAACACATTTTCTCATCGACTGCGAATTTTATAGCGATATACGATAAAATTTATTTCACTTTGCTATTGGTATGAATACTGATTTCATGTCTTTGACATCTGGAGAAAAGCTTATATATTTAATGCAAAATAATGATATTCAGCCAAAACTGGCGTCATCTCTTCTTCTTATGAGTAGGCGAAAACGCTTCGCTGTCAGCTGATGAAATAGGCTTCGGGTAGCTTGCGCTTACGTTCGTTTATTCAAGTATATATGTTTATATTAGTTTTATCACTACGTATTTTAAATGATATTTTAAAGCATTATTTCCCATCAAATCCAGAAAGTTTTCCTCCATCAAAAAAAAATTCCAAAAAAATTGAATGTTAAGGTGTCAGTCACGTGTACTGACCACGTACAGTGTGCGGGGCACGTGACTAACACGCACTGGTATTCCCGAAAATGAACAATGTGTTTTAGTGTTTAACGTTTCAACGTTTTAAGTAGGTGTGCTTTTTAGAAGCTGATTATAATTACGCTTTAATGTGTCTTATACTGTACAGAAGTGTTTGTATATGTATATAAGTGTCTCATAAGCCATACGTGGCTGGACATTAATTTCATAACGTTTTATTTGTGTGTATAGATTGTATAATTGATGTGTGACACTATAATAAACTATTAAACTACTACTACTACTATATCACAAACCATTTCTCTTATCACCTACCAATAAATGACCACTTGAACCTCAGGGGATTAAGGCTGTTAAGGTGATGGTATTCATCTGATAATATCAGATAATGACTTCTGATAAAAAGGGTTTAATCATTATAATCCACTTATGGATTACTTATGAATTTTTTATTTGTCCTTAAACATATTAATACATAGTATACTTTGTTCTTGAAAAACAAAATAAATAAATAAATAAATAAATAAATAAATAAGTAAATAAATAAATGTCAATGTCACATCTACTACTTCCACCACTACTACTAATAACAATAGTCACATAAAGATTTCTCCTCAATTGAGATAAACATAAAAAAATAACAAAACATTACTACCACTACTACTACTAATATTAATAATAATAATAACAGTAAATAAACATGTGAATGTTACTGCTACTACTACTATTACTTATAATAATAATCATAACAATAATGTCACTACCACAACTGCTACTACAACTACTGTTGCTGAAAATGATAATAATAAAAATTATAATAACACCATTCAGGATTGAAAATATACACCATGTGAATAGTACTGCCATTACCACTACTACAACTACTACAATTACGACGACTACTACTACTAATATAATAATAATAATAATAATAATAATAATAACTAATAACAATAATAACTAATAACAATAGTAACATAAATATTTCTACTTCATTGAAATAAATAATTTAATAAAAGTACTACAAGAACTGTTGCTGATAATGATAATAATAATAACAATAATCTTACAGGCACACTATTCTTTGCCACAATCTTTCCAGACGGTACAGGTGCTCTTGAGGGACCTGCATCATTTTCTGTCGGCTCAGTTTCATTCGTTGTCAATTTGGGTGGAATGAACGTTTCAATCGCACCATCAAGGTCTGCCCTGGATTATGAAATATAACAACACGCCGGTAAATCAGTGCGTTTGACATCCCTGAAGAACTCACACTGGAATGAAAAAGAGTGGTTCACTGGAGTAAATGATAGCTTGTCGGAACTCGTTGAAACCGCTTCGCTGAGGTGGTTCTAACGAGTACCCACAATCTACGTTTTTAAGCAGAAATAAGATGTGTTTTCGTGATGAGTGGTGACTGCACGCGCACATTCGTTTATGTTTGTCACAACACTGACGAAGTCCGTGATAAAGACTACCATTATTATTATTATTGGTTTAACGGCACTCGTTATAACCCCTTTGCTGAGGTTACCCACAAATTATGTGTTAAGTGGAAATGAAATTAATGTATACTCTAGTAAACCCCAAAGTTTACTACATAAAATGGGGTTTAGGGGGTCAAAATTATATAAGCTTGAGATTGTACGCTCATACATGTATTTGTTTTACGACCCTTTCAAAATTAACCCACTTATATCAAGCTGATTGTTAATCAGATGAGGAAAATCAGAGTACCCGGAGAAAACCACCTAATCTTCTATTGCAGAACTTGACACCTCACATTTGACCCCAGCCCGGCTCAACTCACTGTGCCCAGAGACATAATGATTGAGAGTCAGCACTCTTTTCCACTATGCCACTGTGCTCCGTGTTAAATATGGCTTGTTTTTCATATTGACACTGCAACATGAATATGTACTTACTACTCAATGATATGATCACAGCTGTGACCTCATCCCCGTCCCAGTTGGCCTTGACCTCTGACCCTTTTTCCAAACGGCCTGTTGTAATATTTGTGGATGGCGCCACACCGGTTAGGTCTTCACCAGGGAAATACAACACAGCATACCGAGGTATTTTGGCTCAAATATGAAGGTAAAAGTAAATTAATATCTCAGAGTATTAAGTTACGATCACAAAAACAGGAGCAGAAATAAGGAAAATCGGGGTCTATATGGATCGCGGTCCGACTCGCACCGCTTTGTCTGGACAGGCTCAGATCTGCTGAGCGGTTTACCAGAACTCGCATGCGAAGCATCATGCAGCTCAAACTATTTCTCTATGTCCCAATGGGCGCGGGGAGGTGTTTGTGTGTGTGTGTGTGTGGGGGGGGGCAAAATCCTTGTTTTTCTTCACAAAAGAGGGGTTGGAGAAGGCGTTTTTTTTCGTGATTACTGTGTCTCAAATTTAGACTGGTCAAAAAAGTGATATGCAAACTGTCCTGAACTTTCCCTTTTGGCAAATGACTTTTGGTTTGTAATGATTTCGGTCTTATCCATTCGGATCTGTACTCTTGATCAAGGTCAGTTACTGTACAAATTGAAACAGTTTCATACAACATCAGGTTATAAAACACGTGAAAGGACTTGAAATATAAATGTTGGTCAGAATTCATGCATAAATAAATAAATAAAGTTACAAATTTCAATAATATCTGTTTAGCAATGTGTACGTTTTCATTTATTCAAAAACAATTATTATTTTTTTTTTTCGTTTTTGTTATATATGCCATCCAAACATACAATAGGTTGTGGGTGCTCGTATCAACAGCCCCACTGAGGAGGTTCTAACATATACCCCACAACATTCGTATTTATGAAAAAAGTTTATCCCTGTATGAAACCCAGTTTCTCTATTCAAAGTTAAATTAACAGGATATTATCATTACACGGAAATATGTGACGAAACAAGCACTAAATAATTATAAATAAATAAATAAATAAAAAGTAGTAGTAGTAGTAGTAGTAGTAGTAGTAGTAGTAGAGAGAGAGAGAGAGAGAGAGAGAGAGAGAGAGAGAGAGAGAGAGAGAGAGAGAGAGAGAGAATAAGGTAAGCCGTCTTTGGGTCCTGTCTTTAAATATAAGCCTTCTCATTTTGACATGAGCTACTCCATAGCAATTAGAATGACAATCAAAGGTGTGAAAATTGATAACAATGATCTCTTTATCATCTAGAATCTCTTTGTTGGGGGGAAAAGGGATCAGTAACGCCTGCTTATTTATTGAGTTTCACACTTCTTCAATTTATCCTTTTTGTTCTGTTATTAGCGACTTAAATACAATCAAAGGCATAAGGACATGCCTCAAACATGAAAGTTAATATACTTGCATGTTAAAAGTGCCAATCGGCACAATGTAATTATGGACAAACAAGTAAAACACCCCTTAAAAGAAATAAAGCAATTAATTGAAGTACCTGTTCATTATTATGTTGTTCACATGTACATTTATGGTTTAAGGGAAGTGCGAACCATAAGAAACGTAATTTAAATCAGCAATAAATGTAAATTTCACTTTTGCAAACAGTGCAGGCCCAGATCAGATGCCACAGAAAGGGGCGTCTGATCAGGGCCTGCACTGTTTGCAAAAAGTTAAGCCATTTTCCGAATGGAGTTTGAGGGGGGCACAACCTGTCACCCCTGAACTTTGAGGTGGACTCGGGCTATATGTAGGGAGAAAGATTCATTAGGTATGAACCCTTTTTGTACCAAATTGAATCTTCCCCCCTTGTATGTATCAGGGGGTCCAATTCAAGGTTTAGGAGTGTCGGGGTATGTTTCCATCAAGGTTTATTTGGGGAACGACTGAATTTTTAGCAAACAGTGGAGGCCCTGATCAGACGCCGCGTTCTGCGGCGTTTGATCTGGGCCTGCACTGTTTGCAAAAGTGACATTTTCATAAATGAATATTCAGTTGCCATATGCTTAGGCAATATCAGTGAGGTTTATCAGTGTGAACCTGAGATATATTGAAGTTCATTTTGACAAATGAAAATAAACAGAGTTGTTGTTCTGGAGAGGCTAAAATGTCCATACCTGGATTTTCGGGGCACTTAAATCCAGGAGTATAACCTGAAATTCATAAACCCTTATCCCGCTGAACATGACAAATCCTAATTTTGGAAACAACATACAGTAGAACTTCGGTGGCTCGAACACCGATGGCTCGTTTACCATGGCTGAGTCGAACCCGTTTTTGAGTCCCTAGGGAATTCCTGTACATAAGAAATAGTCAGGGATAATTTAGGAGATTTTAGTCTTTTATCTTGCAAATGTATGCTGTGTGTACTCATTAGAATCGCCTCGATGAGACGATTCTACTGAGTACACACAGCATACATTTTTATTCTAGAACACCGAAAAGATATACAAAAGTATCTCGTTATGCCTCCTGGCTGTAACCCTCAGTGGATCGAACTACCCCTGTCTCGAACAGATTTTCGAGGTCCCAAAGGGGTTCGAGCCATTGAAGTTTTACTGTGGATCCTGATCAGATGGTTTATGAAGAAGCCATCTGGTCAGGTTTTGTTTGTTTGATATGAGGTTTAATGTCCCCGTCAACACTGTAAAGGTCATTTTGGAGACGTTGCTCCCAATTTTGTGTGACTTTTACCCGACATAGAGATGAAATGACATCTCATGCCCAATGAAACCAATAGGGTTTATTAGCATGGACTGTCCGCCTCGCACCGCGGTTCCTGAATGGGCTTAGATACTCTAAGCGGTTTACCAGTACTAGTGTGCGGGCCGGATTCAGCTCTGCGTGGAAGCATCTTGCAGCCCATATATTTTTTTCAAGCTCCTAAGGGCGAGGGCTGTTTCATCTGGTCAGAATCTACACTGTTTTTCATCCAATTTGTGAACTGAATGAATACATAACATTTAACGATTTGAATGGTTGATATCCAGAAATGGGTATGGTAAAATTAATTTATTCAGCGGGATAAGGGCTAACAATGATCATTTTGAAATTATGGTATATAACCTGTCATTCTTCATTATTTTTTTTTGCCATGCCATTTGCATCAGCATGACGAAAATAAATAAATAAATAAATAAATAAAATAAACAGATAACAAATTAACTAACATATTCATTCACCTGTTCTAATCCATATATGTACTACTGTATAACTGTTAAGACTTCTAGTCAACTAGGAGTTAACTAAAGTTAACTCCCTAGTTAACAAAAGCGGGAAATGGAGTTGACTAGGAGTTAACTCCATGTCTGAATGTAGTTGACTTGGAGTCAACTAGGGTGTCAAGAATCGTCTGAATGGTACTGTAACTAAGAAGCGAAAGAATAAATTTGAGTCTACTTACACCTTAGAGGGAACAGTCCTCGAGAATGTGAATTGCATTAAGTACCTTTGTTTGACAATCACACATGATTTGAGATGGCATACACATATTAGCAACATCTGTACTAAGGCAAATAGAACGCTTGTTTTCCTGAGGCGAAATCTTTATCAGGCCCCTTCTTGCACTAAACCATTATTGTAACAATTGAATATCTGCGATATACTCAGAACTATTTATGCGATTTCTGCATCTTACGACCTGAAAGCCGTAACAAAGGAAAGATGCATAGCCTGAAAAAAAATCCCCGCCTATGGTGGGATTCGAACCCGGGCCGCCCGGGTGATAATCCACTGCTCTAACCGCTGACCCAGAGGAATTGTCCTAAATGCAGAAATTGAAAACCCGGTACACCCGGTATCGAAGTATTGCCTAATAAAATTGATATCAAAAGACTCTAACCTGGTATTCTCTGTGTAAAAGTCACCGATTAACCTCATCAAATGACAATTATGAATCAATTATCTCCTTAATAGTTAGAATACCTTTGGGTCCATTAACTGTTGCACCAGATCAAAGTAGTTCGATTTACTGTGTGCTGATCACCTTGCCAGGTCATGAGACACACAGTGTATAACATTAGAAAAGTCCTTGCGATCTTATATAAACTAACGGAATGTGGATTACTGAAGGGTGTCCATGCGATCTTATAAAGTAAAGGAAAGTTTTCAGCACCCATTAGAATGCTTCTTTGAGGCGATTCGAATGTGTACTTAGCGCATCCTTTAAAGATAAAATCCCTTAATTATTCTAAATATACGGATATTTAGAGCTATGGGAATAATTCCTGTGGGACTCAAGACAGAGTTTGCATTAAGCATGATAAACGACTCATCCATGTTTGAGCTATTGCAATTTCAATGTATTTTAAACTAAGGGTATCTTAAATAAGGTTTGAAACATTTTCCTTCCTGAACTTCAAGGGTGAATTACAGCGACTCATTTTTGGTAACTATTTTGCTTCAACCCCCAGGTGTTAGATTTCCTGCCTAGTTGTGGCCCTGTGGGCTAAATTTCCACTGGGCACATTTCCGCTGTGGTCTCTGTGCCCGCTGGGAAGAACTTAAGGAAGTACCACCCGTTTGCCGAGGGTGGTGTCCTGTAAGCCGTAAGAAGGTATCCTGGAGGTTGAGGGTTACCTGAGGTGGCGGTGCTTCAGGTACCCAACAAGCCTCTTTGGCCTGGCTTTTCGGTGTAGACGGGTGGCTGTGCGGTCCGGCACGGTCAATCGGCTGGTCGCGCCAAGCCAGTTGTATTGGATAAAACTATTTGCTTTCTTTTCCATTCTTGTAGTATCTTTCCTGACGCCAACCATATGCCCATTTACCTTACCCTTTTCTATCTTTTTAGCTCGCCTGTAAGAAGTACATGGAGAGCTATATTTGTCACCTCGGTTGGCGTGCGCGTTTGCGTTCCCTTCACACTGCGTTAAAGTTTTTCAAATGCTTATATCTCAACAGTCACTCATCACATAGCACTCATATTTGGAACTTTAGTACCTGGGTGGGTCTTCTGATGTTCAAAGAGAACAATCCCCTGGGGTCATGCCTTGGGGGGGGGGGGGGTAGGGGTCAAAATCTAGAACACTAATGTAATACTATGTTAAAGTTTTTGAAATGCTTATATCTCAGCAGTCACTCATCATAAAGCATTCATATTTACAACTTGGATATCTGGGAGTATCTTCTGAGATTCCAAGACATCACACCCCTGGGTTCATGCCTGGGAGTGGGGATGGGGTGGGGCTAGGGGTCAAAATCTAGGACAACTTTGTAATTTGTTGAATACCTTTTCCTTATGCTAACAAGTTATAGATACAACTGGTTATACATCAGTCAACCAAATGACATTAGTTCAAGTGTAAAAGGGTGAAGGTCATGGTGACCTACATTTCACGGTCCAGTGATTTTGCCTTATATCTTGAAGACTATATGTTGGAGAAATGTCATACCTGGGATATTATATCTATGTGACCCCATGATTGACCTCAAAATATATCTAGGTCACTGTGTCCTATATTTCATGGTTCAGCGATTTTGTCCATTATCTCGAATACTATTTGATGGAGAAATGTTATGCCTGGATTATTAGTTCCATGTGACCCAATAATTGACCGCAAAATATATCTAGGTCAGTGTGGCCTACATTTCATGGTTCAGTGGTTTTGCCTATTATCTTGAATACTATTTGATGGAGAAAAGTCATACCTATGTTATTAGTTCCATCTGACCCCATGATTGGCCTCAAAATATATCTAGGTCAGTGTGACCTATATTTCATTGTTCAGAGATTATGCTTATTATCTTGATTACTATTTGATGGAGAAATATCGTACCTGGGTTATTAATTCCATGTGACCCCATGATTTACCTCAAAATAGATCCAGGTCATTGTGACCTATATTTCATGCTTCAGTGATTTTGCTTATTATCTTGAATACTTTTCCATGAAGACACGTCATACCTGGATTATTTATTCCATGTTACCCCATGATTAACATCGAATTATATCTAGGTCAGTGTGACCTAAATTTCATGGTTCAGTGATGTTCCCTAATATCTTGAATACCATTTGATGGAGAAATGTCTTAACTGGATTATGTGTTCCATGGGACCTGATGATTTACTTCAAAAGTATCTAGGTCAGTGTGACCTATATTTCATGGGTCAGTGATTCTGATTATTATCTTGAATACCATTTTGATGGAGAAATGTTATACCCGGGATATTCAATGTAACAAGATTATTAACCTCAAGATACATGTAGGTCAGTGTGACCTATATTTCATGATTCAGTAATTTAACCTTATATCTTGAAGGTGCGAGACAGGCGAGCTATGCTGTCAAGCGACAGCTCTTGTTATCTCTAGAAGGTGGTGGCCAGACGGACCAATCGTGTAGGCATTTTGTTTATGCGAATATATCTCACGTGTATCTCTCACACCTGAGAGTTGGAAAACCACTCCATTATGGTGTTCCCTTGTAGGGCTCCACGGAGGGCGGAGAGCACTTGGTACGAAACTCTGATATATTCCTTATGAGTAATGGAAAAAAAAAACAATAACCGCAACGCACCTAAACGTAAATAAGACGAGGATTCATCCGATTCGGATGAAGGGTTCATCCTAATCGGATGAACACAGTCAACAGTCAAGTCAACAATCTAATCAGCAGTCTGCAGAACAAAATGTTGCGCGTTTCTTGGTTGTCACGTCGCTTGACGAAACACGAACTGTATCCAGCCTTTCTCCCTTTGTTATTGAGAAAAGTATTGTCTCCATAGCCAGACACCCTAAGAGTATTAAAAAAAAACTCAAACAGGTGACCTTCTCTTAGCACTCGAGAGAAAACAACAAGTCATAAGCCTGCTCGCCACCAAAAAGCTCTTTGATGTTCCAGTCAAAATCCCTCTTCAAAACACAACTAAAAGTGATTAATAGTCCGGAACTGCGTCTTTGTACAGATGAAGAGATCATTAATAACCTGAAAGATCAAGGCGTAATTGGTGTTCGTAACATCAACATCCGTAGAAATGGTGTACTAAAACCAACAGCTACTGATGTGTTGACTTTTAATACACCAATTCTACCCAAGAAAATCAAAGTAGCATATCTTTCCATTAACGTAGAGGTATACATCCCAAACCCTCCTAGATGTTACTCTTGTCAGGTTTTTGGCCATCACGAAAGCAAATGTCAGAGAAAAACACTCTGTCCTAATTGTGGTGAAGAAAAGCATGTTGACAATCACCTCAACTACAAAAATGAGGTAAAATGCGTAAATTGTGATGGCAAACATGCTGTTTTCTCCCGAGACCGTCCGGCGTTAAAAAAAAGAAAAAGAAATACTCACTGTCAAATACCAAAGGGGGATAACATTCCAAGAAGCGCGGCAAATTGTCGAAGAGCGATACACTACACCAACCACAGGTTACGCCAGCATCACAAAGGGTGCTGGTGTAAAATGTACCAGCTCCGCAACACAGACAGTTGTGTCATACATAGCTGAACTGAAAAAATCTGGTGCATGGAGTAAATCCACTCCCGCACCACAAAGTTCAACCATTTTATCAAATGGCGCAATCCAGTTTGCTCCGGATCAGTCGACAGCGACCGTACCGAAGCCAGCGCCGCATGTAAAACAGAAACTCGACCAGATCGAACTAATAAGGGATCGGAAGATCCGCTCAAACACCAACAAACATCTCAAAAACAAACAGATAGACAACGTAAATTGGAAAGAAACAATATAAAATAGCAGAACAGATTCAGATCTTTAAGTGACAGTGATATAGAGTTCACTGAAACTCCATCACCACAAAAGTGCAATAACAGATCGAGGTCGACAACACCATGAGGTGGTTGAAGCAGATCGATATCAAAAATTGCAGCTCCAAAATAGTTTCTAGTCTGTTTTATTTATTTATTTAATAACCGGTATGAACATCGCTTTAGTTTTGACGGTATCACAACCTTATTTACCAAAATGAGTATTACAAATACATTTAAAATATCAATATCACCCCTTAGGTTACACTCGGCTTCTTCTGTACGGATTCCCCATTCTATAAAAAACTTTAATACTATGTTGCCTTCGGTATTGGTTAGACCCTTAAATTTGTCTTCTGTAACTTCAGTTAATCTCAAAGGAGCAGGCAATACCAATGTTTTTGGGAGTAGACTTCGTATAAGACTATCTCCTCTCAAATCGCCCATCTTTCGAAAATATACTAATCCGTGGAAAAGAAGTGGAATGTATCCTAGTATTTCTAAGTGCAATGCCAATGTGTAGATGTTGTTCGCATGTAAGCACTGCGTCTACCGTAACTTCATCTGTAAACGGTAGACGCTTCTCTGTAGTCAACTTGTCTGATTTGACATGACAGTCTACAGATTTAATTTATCTAATTACTTGACGTGCTGCAAACTGTAATATGCAGTACGTCGGTCCAACTAACCGCATGCTTAAAACTAGATTGAACGAGCATTATCGTAGAATGAGTAAGCCTAAGAAAACTGACACTTTCTTGTACCGTCACTTTCGACGTACAGGTCATTCTGTAAATAACATTGTTATACAAATAAAAATCAAAAATGAGTTCCTTTAAGAGCAATGAAAACATTCATAAGAAAGAAGATGGGTCATACTACGTAGTTTCGGCTAATAAAGCCTCATCAGTGACCCTGTAATGATCCGGCAAAGAAAGCCAGAGGAAACATACTGCAATTTTGCGAATTTCGAATAGACAGTCGATTCAAAGACTGAAATAAATCAAAATTGGGTCCAAATAATTAAAAACCTGTCTAGAAAAACTTTATTACGATGCACATTCTACATCTAGATTCAAAATAATCAAAAGACATGAAGCTGAACTGAAATGGATTAAATTTTTACAGACCCCTTTTCCACTGGGATTTAATGACAACATTTATCATGAGGGTAATATTTCTAGAATGCCGGACTTTGATATTTTCTCACTCCTTGAATGTCGAAAACGCAGAACTAAATCTCACGGCACCAGGAAAAATGGTAACTTTAAACGTAAATCACGTGCGTTTAAACGAAACAATACTAGACTGAAGTGACTGTCAATTATATTATTAAATCATGGACGCCACTCTATGCTTTCAGTTTTTAGTTCATTACCCGTTTCTGTTTTACGTCTTCTGGACACCGAGGCGAATAAATTCTACGATAGTTCTCATCAGTAATATGATGCGGCTCTCTTAACTAGAGGCTATACTCAGCATACTCTCCGTCCTTACATTGATTCTGAAATTAATCATAAACGCCATTTCTTCAAAATATCCTTCATTATTAAGGGTATGGATTTTATAGATTTGCCCAGTATCTTCCGTGAGAGATCGGTACTTTCTTCCATTTCTGCTTATTTTCAAAATACTGAAACACCTATAATTTGCTATAAATATAACAAACCTGTTAGATCTATCATTTTTAATTTCAATAAACTTGTTTCAGATCTTGATATTGATACTAATACTCCTGATTCATGTGATTGTAAAAACTCAAAGTATTGCTATCCTGCTGCTGGTCATGTAATTACTGGCAATTTGAAAATTATTCCTGATTCTAGGATAAGAAATATAATTTCTAAAGGACCGAAATATCGGTTTCCTTCTAAAATTGATTTCAGTAAATGTAGAGATGAAATCGCTGCTTCCTTGAATGAATTCGGTAATCGATGGTGTAAGCGAGAGTATGTTGAGCATAAAGCCCTTAAGGACTGGAAACTAAGCATTTTAAAACTAGTGAATAAACGCATTTCTTTCTATTCTCAAAATACTAACTTTTTACCTCCTAAGCCCAAGACGTCTTTACGTCATCTTAAACTAGGTATTCAAGAATTTCATAAGAAGTTTGTTTTGGCCCCTGCAGACAAGGCCGCTAACAACGTCGTCGTTGTGTGACGGCTCCACTATGTTAACACGCTTAAGCAGGAGCTTGGTGGTACTAAGGCCTGTGAGCCTTTAGCTGAAGAGAGAGCTATAGTAGATAAACATGTTTGTCTTTCAGCCACCAAGTTTGCTGTGTGTGTTAACGAGGGCCAAGACAAGCTTCCTACGCTATACTGGTTACCAAAACTTCATAAGAAACCTTACAAAGCACGGTTTATTGCAAATTCTAGCTCTTGCACTACCACTGAACTTTCTAAATTATTAACTTCCTGTCTTACTGCTATTAAAACGCATGTAATTAAATATTGTGATAAAGTCTTTGAAAGATCAGGAAGAAATCTGTTTTGATCCATAAAAAATTCGAATGAGGTTTTAAATAAATTGAAATCTAGACATTTTAGTGCTTCTAGTCTGTCTACCTACGATTTTTCCACTCTTTACACTACACTTCCTCATTATCTTATAAAAGAAAAGCTTAATGATTTAATTGAATGGGTCTTTCACAGAGAAGATTCTCCCTATCTTGCATGTAATGTCAGAAATGCATTTTTCACTTCTAAAGAGAAAAGCATAAGAATTATACACTTTGGTCATGTCAGAAAGTGTGTGATGCCCTCACCTTTCTACTTGACAATATTTATATTAGATTCGGTACTAAGTTATTTAGACAAATTGTGGGTATTCCGATGGGTACTAACTGCGCATCTCTTGTGGCTGATCTGTTCTTGTATTGTTATGAAAGAGACTTCATTTTGTCGCTTTCCATTGATAACCAATCTGATATTATTGAAGCTTTTAGCTCTACTTCTAGATATTTAGATGATTTATTAAATATTGATAATACCTATTTTGATGGTTTGATCAGTCAGATTTACCCTCTAGAACTTCAGTTAAATAAAGCAAATTCTTCTGATACCGAGGCCCCGTTTTTGGATTTACCTCTATCTATTGTAGATGGATTTGTTTCGTGCAAAATTTATGATTGATTTTGAGATTGTAAATTTTCCTTTTTTGGATGGTGATGTTCCTCGTGCGCCATCCTATGGCGTTTAAATTTCGCAATTAATTCGATTTGCTAGAGTGTGCAGTCATGTAACTGACTTCAACACTCGTAATAAATTAATAACGGCTAAACTCCTTAATCAGGGTTATCGGTACCATAAACTACGCAAAGCCTTTTCAAAATTTTAAAGACGCCATTCTGATTTAATTTCAAAATTCAATATTGGACTTAAATCTCTTCTGCAACAAGGTCTATCGGAACCCGAATTTTATGGTGACTTAGTATATAAATTCAGAAAAATATATAACCGCAATGACTTCAGCACCCAATCTCGTAAAATCATTCTTCGATATAAAAAGATTGAGTACAACATGGGTATTATACGACAGACTGCATGCATGGTAGTTAACCCAATCACGGTTGGCAACTTTGCTTCCCTCTTTAATTGCACGCCGGTGGGTCAGGCCTCAGATTCTATGACTGCTCCAACGTAAAGGCTTATCGAGAATTAGAGAGATAATGTTGGTTGGTGCCTGATGCTCTGTCTCTTGTCGGGCTCATCGGAGTCTAACTGTTGGTTTTCTTTTGGTCCAGCATTTCAGTGGTTTCTTGCTGTCGAGTCCTCATCGTTGTCTCACCTCTGTGGTTCTTTGATTTTTGTGTTCACGGAGATGTTGCACTGATGAGTTAGGAGGCCTTCACGCGGACTGAACAAATTATGTCTAAATCGCGACGGAAGTAAGGGCGAGGATTGTGGCCACGTAAAATCGCTTTAAGCCTCCCAGTGGAAATCTTCCACTGACCGTTCCAAGGCGGCTGTTCTGTGGCGATTTATTTATGTTGTTGTTTGTTGCTTACTGTGTGTATCACTTGTGTCTTTTAATTTTGGATGGCCATATGGCCATTTTGTGGGAAAGTTACTGTCCTTATGGCCTTCCTTTGTTTAGGTTTCCATTATGGTCTGGTCGCTTAATGTTTGTATTTCTTTCCCTTTGGTGTCTTTTATGGGTGGAGTAAGTTAATTGTATCAATTCCTGATCTTTGTTTTACTTCTACTTTTAATCTCTCCATAAAATGGACTTTAAACACACAATAATAGAATGGAATTGTCAAGGTCTTAAATCAAATTATAATGATCTTTCGTTACTAGTTTCGTTATTAAACCCATCGGTTTTTTGTTGGCAAGAAACTTTTTTACGGATGACTACATTGATAATTATATCTATTCTGATGGTAACAAACCATCTGGTGGCAGTTCAATATTTCTTAAATCGTGTTTACCACAGAGAGAGATCAAATTAAAAATAGACCTACAAGCTGTAGCAGTATCTGTTTCTCTGGATAAAGAAACTACAATTTGCTCTCTATATATCCCACTTTCATTTTCTTTACAGCCCAAACATTTTGACTCATTGCTGAGTCAACTTCCATGGCCATATCTTTTAGTTGGCGACTTCAATGGTCACAACATTCTTTGGGGCTGTAAAGATATCAACAACAGAGGAGCACTTGTTGAAGAATTTATTACAAAGAGCGATCTTTGCTTGATGAATGATAATCCTATCCTTAACTTCACCCTGCAACAGGTCATTTGTCTTCTTTAGATCTCTCCTTGTGTCATCCATCTCTCTTCTTGGACTATGACTGGTCTGTTCATAATGATCAGTGCGGAAGTGATCACTTATCTGTTATTATTGAGAGCGTAAACGAACCACATGAGGACTGTTACCAGAAATGGAAAATGAATAAAGCCGGCTGGGAATTATTCCATAATTTATGTGAAGAAGAGTTATCATTTGATCACATAAAGGAATCATCTGACATTTTCTCTGATTTCACAGATTCACTTATTAAAATATCAGAACAATGCATTCAAAAGACTTATCATAAGAAAAGCAAGCCTTGGTTTACTAATGACTCTAAAGAAGCTATCAAAAACGCAAACAGGCTTTAAATAAGTTCTGCAAAAGTCCAACATCAGAAAAATTAAACGACGTAAAAGTTTTTAGAGCTAAAGCTCGACGAACTATCCGAGCTTCAAAGCTAAAGTCATCGAGGGAATGTGTTTCAAAATTGAACTATAAAACCCCCATTAAAAAGGTTTGGAATATGGTACGAAAAATATCAGGAAAAAACAAAGTCCCCCACTTACACACACTTTTATACTGGTTTTGACACAAAAGCTTCAACAAAGAAAGATATTTCAGATACTCAGACATTCTTAAGAAATTCATCATCGCGAAATTATTCTCTGACTTTTTTAGAAATTTCCAAAAGGACCAACAGAAATGAAATCTAAACTTCAAATCCCTCAATCACGAAGAATACAACAAACCATTTAACTTATCCGAACTAGTAGAAGCCATTGAAAAATCACGTGATACAGCCGACACCGATGAAATTCATTGTCAGATGCTTAAGCATCTACCAAAATGTTCTCTTTCAAAACTTTTAGATATCTTTATAATATTTAGGAAACGGGGATCTGTCCTGCGAGGTTGCGTTTAGTTGCAGTTGTACCAATTCCAAAACCATGGAAAAATCATGCAGAACCTACGAATTATCGGCCGATAGCTTTGGCGAGTTGCTTGTGTAAAATATTGGAGAGAATGCTAAACAAGAGATTAGTCTGGCACTTGGAGTCCAATAGCCTCATTTCAGAATATCAGTCAGGTTTTCATTCGGAACGTAGTACCAACGACAATTTAATAAGACTAGAAACATTTACACGAAATGCTTTTATTAACAGAGAAAACACAGTAGCTGTCTTTTTCCACTTGGAGAAAGCATTTGATGCCACATGGCGTTATGGAATATTGAAAGATCTCCATAACTTAGGCTTAAGGGGAAATCTTCCCAATTTTATTCAAAGCTTTTTAGGTGAGCGCATATTTCAGGTTCGTGTGGGATCCACCATGTCAGATCTCTATGAACAAGAGCAGGGTGTCCCACAAGGTACTATTATCTCAACTACGCTATTAAACATCAAAATAAATGATATTGTACAATGTTTGGACAACAAAACAGATTGTTCGTTGTATGTTGATGATTTTTGTATATGTTACCGTTCACAAAATAAGAAAACAATTGAAAGAAAATTACAATAAAATTTAAACAGAATAGAAGAATTGACTGATAAAAAAGGTTTCAAGTTCTCCAAATCGAAAACGCAGTGTGTTCATTTTGTAAGCTACGGAAGAAATACGAACATCCTTCCCAGTTTTTATACGGATCACCAATTCCTGTTGTTGAAGAAGCCAAATTTCTTGGGGTCATATTTGATCAAATATTTATTTAAAATCTATGGCTACTATCCATCTACAAGGCCTTCGTCTGACTATGGGAGCCTTCCGTACTTCTCCTGTATTAAGCCTTTATGTAGGAACATGTGAACCATCTTGTTAACTTCGCGCAGAGAGAAACTTTCTCTTCAGTATGCTATCAGAATTGCTGTTAATCCATCCAACCCGGCATTCAAAATTTCATTTCCACCTGAATTTGTAGATAAGTATGAAACTATACCCACAACAATCAAACCTTTGGGATTACCGTGTTTTACCACTGCTGGAAACTTCAGGTATCGACCTTAAAAATATTCAAAAACATGAAACCGCCGAAGTTTCATCTTCATCTAAACAACCTTCTATTTTGTTCGACTTCTCAATCAAAATTTACAGGCACTGCAGTCCGTTATCATAATTACCAGCAAGTCGATACAGATGGTTCCAAAGAAGGAGATAAAGTTGGTTGTGCGTGTGTTTCTAAAGATACGCACCAAACCTTGCGCCTTCCAGATGGTTCATCTATTTTTATAGCTGAAGCCAAAGCAATAGACCTAGCTTTAGATTTTATCATCATTTCTTCAACAATTCAAAAACAATAATATTTTCTGATTCACTTTCTGTGCTTAAGGCTTTAGACCATTCATCATCCAAAAATCCTCAAATTCAAAAATTGATCGAAAAACATGAAATTTATAAAAACCCACCGAATCTTGTTTTGTTGGCTTCCGAGCCATATTGGCATTGTCGGCAATGAATATGCTGACAAGAAAGCAAAGGAATCGCTCAATTTTGATCCGTCTGTTTTTAAAATTCCTTTTAAAAATTTTAAACCATTTATCAACAGATACATCTTGTCGGAATGGCAAGGCAAATGGGACCGTGCAATAAATAGCAAACTCCATGCCATTTAACCTGTCGTTGGAACAAAATGCTCTCCTCCACAGTTTTCCAGGAGGGAGGGTGTAGTATTAACACGACTGCGCAGTGGCCATACTAGAGTTACTCATTCTTATATTTTTAATGGTGATGATCAGCCTTCTTGTATAGGATGTGATCAGCCGTTCACTGTTAAACATATCTTAATTGAATGTGTAAACTTTTCACAGTTCCGTTACTTATACTTCAAAGCTGACACTTTGCAACAATTGTTTGAAGATGTACCTGTTGATAATATAATTTTATTCTTAAAAGATATTGGCCTTTTTCATAAGATTTAAATGTTTCAGATTTTTATACATATCATACTAACTGTTTTACTTTTAATATCCTCATAATTCTTCATGCCGTTTAACCATTAACCGCTTGACGCTTATGACCCACAAAGAGGGTTGACGCGTCGTTAAGCACTAAATCATCATCATCATCTGTTTTGTTTAAAAACTAAAATTTGTATGACATTAAAGCTCCGACTAACATCAGTAGAGGTCATTGTCATTCATATTTGATCAGTCTTTGCGGATGAACAAACCAGTCTGAGTTTTCTCAGATCGGACATGCTGGCCATAGCCCGAGACATGCAGAAATAGAGACAACATTCCATAATTCTCGGTAGAAATGTATTATGTGGGTATTGGACAGGATCGCGGCGACTGTAACTTGTAGCGATAAGTTATTGGACAAATAAGAAAATGTTTTCATTACTCATCCTGAAGCTGGTGCGATGCCAGCTTGTACATTGTGCATTAGCTAAGTAACATACAGTAAGTGTCACCCGCAGCATAGTAGCCCAAAGACGTTCGTTCTGCGAATGATGTGTCAGCTTACATTTCAATGAACAGATCCATTGTTAATCTTTTAGCATGACATACTCGGTAATTATCTAGACTTCCTGGGGCTCAGTTTTAAAACACGTTAGTTGATGCAAACAAGCTGTTAGATGTATTCGCTATTATATTAATGGACTTGAAAATATCATTGACAAACCGCTGCAGATGTTTTGACTGCAAGGACTACACAAAATTACATGAGAAGATGAAGAACGAAGTGACTGCTTTGGTTGTGTTGTTAGTGCTTGCTTTTGTAAGCTGTGAAGATGGTAGTAAGTTTCCAGGAACTTTTAAGTGTTTTAATTTTCTGTTCTTTATAGTTCTTCTGATTTAATTTTATTTTAAGCAGCCAAATTTGTCGGATAAAGCCTTTGAAATGTCAATAATCAGACATGAGTATATTTATCAATCAGATAAACTAGACAATAATTCAAAGCACGGACAACACTTTTGGGTCAATTATCTGTGAACGTAAAAAAAAAAATAACCTGTTTCTTTTCAACCTGAAATTCCTTCATTTTATGCAAACTGTTGAGATCCAGATCAGACTCAGTGTTTCCGTTCTATGGCATCTGAACTTGGTGTACACTGATTGCGACACCAGAAACTTAAGTACAGCTTATATTTTACAGGTAACGCTCTTTACATAGCCTTTGACAAAAACGTTCGAGTAACACCTAGCAATCTATGCTTGGCGCAAACGGAAGACCTAGCAATCTTTGCTTGGTACGAATGTTAAAACATGTAAACCATGGTTCTCAATGGTACTAGCCATTTCAGATGGTTCTTACTTTTGTGACAAGTATAGATTGCTAGGTTTTCTTTTCTTGCGCCAAGTAAATATTGCTAGTGTCTCTGTTATTGTATCGATTCCTGATCAATGCCTTCACTTCTATTTGACCCTTCTATCTATCTTCATGTTCTGAGTCGGTCATATTCGGCCATTTCAATCTTAGCTTGGCGCAAACGTAATAACCTTTTGGCGCAAAAGGAACACCTAGCAATCTTTGCTTGGTACGAATGTTAAAACATGTGAACCATGGTTCTCAATGGTACTAGCCATTTCAGATGGTTCTTACTTTTGTGACAAGTATAGATTGCTAGGTTTTGTTTTTCGTCTCTGTTATTGTATCGATTCATGATCATTGCATTCACTTCTATTTGACCCTTCTATATATCTTCATGTTCTGAGTCGGTCATATTCGGCCATTTCTTAAGTTGAGCCTTAATTGCAACCACTGGGTCGGTATCTCTGCTGGTGGATGATTCGTTCGACCCCGAGGGTATCATCAACTCAGTATCAGTTCCTTAGTGCTGAGGTTAATACTGCGGTGCTGACGTTTGTACTCAGGTACTGATTTAAATAACTATATCACATCTTTAACTTTTGCAGTACAAAATTCTAATTTTTCTAAAACTAAGACTGACTTGTCAGATGAGACATGTATCTTAGCGGATTTGGTTGTCACTTTTTGTTATATTTTACATTTTGCAAGTCTCGCTACTTTGGACATCTCCTTCCTGATGTACAGGGCCTCCGTGGAGTGAGGGCCATGTTTGCTGATGTTGGCTCGGTGAGGGACGCCTACAAGTCCGCGGGTGGGCGTCTCATTTCCGATGCCTCCAGTTGACCTTCTCACGAGCTACGTCGGTCGGTGTGTGCTCGGAGGGGGATGTGCTGTGTTTGCCGGGTCTTGTCCATCATCCGTTTCGGTTTCAGAACTATGGGGTTGAGACACACTGATGAAGATTAAATATCAAAAAGGCCTCTATGTCACTTAATTTGGTATAGTTACGCCTTAATTGCAACCACTGGGTCGGTATCTCTGCTTGTACATGATTCGTTCGTCCCCGAGGGTATCATCAGCTCAGTATCAGTTCCTTAGTGCTGAGGTTGATACAGCGGTGCTGACGTTAGTACTCAGGTACTGATTTAAAAACCTATATTATACCTTAAACTTTTGCAGTACAAAATTCTATTTTTTTTTTTTTTTTTTCTAAAACTAAGACTGACTTGTCAGGAGAGACATGTATCTTAGCGAATTTGGTTGTCACTTTTTGTAATATTTGTAATTTTGCAAGTCTCGCAACTTTGCACTTCCTTCCTGATGCCCGGGGCTTCCGTGGAGTGTGGGCCATGTTTGCTGATGTTGGTGCGGTGGGGGACGCCTACAAGTCTGCGGGTGGGCGTCTCTTACCATGCCCCCAGTTGACATGGCTCACGAGCTACGTTGGTCGGTGTGTGCTCGGAGGGGGATGTGCTGTGTTTGCCGGGTCTTGTCCGTCATCCGTTTCAGTTTCAGAACTTTGGGGTTGAGACACACTGATGAAGATTTAATATCAGAAAGGCCTCTGTGTCACTAAATTTAGTATAGTTACGCCTTAATTGCGTCAAGAATCAATAATGTTAGATCAATAAAGACAGATTGCTAGCAAATTGTAAGAATAATTATGAACCAAGTTTAAGCTAGGGTGTATTGCTTCTGGTTTATCCGTTCGTTCGTTCGTCCGTCCGTTTGTTCGTACGCCACGCTTTCTTGTGCACAGCATTACTTTAGAACCATTACGCGGTTGTCTTGAAATTTCATCTATGAATTCCTCATGAAAAAATAGTTGATCCATAATTTTTTCTCATCCGAATTATCTCCTCTTTTTGAGTTATTTTAATTAGATAACATGACAATCTCGCTAGCAAGATAAAAAGTATAAAAGGCCAGAGCCTTTGTTTTTAGTTTACTATTTGTGACTGAGAATGCGATCGCCTTCTTAAATTTTATGAAACTGCATTGAAGTTAAGGCCCTTTAAAATTTCGAGCCATTTAATTGTATTCCTTTCTTGTGTCTTGTTGCTTTATTCTTTCAAAATAGTCAATAGGCTATCCAAAACAAACAAAGAAAAAAAAACATTTAAGAGATACTCACACGCAAATACAAATCATAACAAAAACAAACCGCGATAGAAGAACCGCCTTGGAACGGTCACCGACAAGAATTTCACTGGGGGGCTTTAATCGATTTTTTGCGGCGGCAATCCTCGTCCTAACGTCTGTCGCGATTTAGACAATTAATTTGTTCAGTGCAAATGAAGGCCTCCAAACCCATCAGTGCAACATCTTCGAGCACACAAAAATTAAACAACCACAAAGATGAAACACAGGTGATGACTGAAAAACAAAGAATCACTGAAATGCTGGAGCAAAAGAAGAGACTCCGTTTGACCCAACCAGACACAGAGCATCAGGAACCAACCAAAATTGCAAAAAAATAAATGCTTACTGTCAGCAAGCCTTTACGGCGGAACCGTCATAGAATCTAAGGCCTGACCCACCGGATGTGCAATGAAAGAGGGTCACAAAGTAGTGAACCGTGATTGGGTTAAATTCCAACGCCCTAACTTGCATGTAGTCTGTCTGTCTTTGTTTTTGTTTGAGTTGGTGTTTAACGTCCCCGTCAACACTGTGTAGGTCATTTTGGAGACATTGCTTCTAATTTTATGGGACTTACCCGACATTGAGATGAAATGACATCTCAAACACTGCCGCCCAATGAAACCAATAGGGTTTATAAGCATGGACGGTCCAACTCGCACTGCTTTGCCTGGGAAGGTTCCTCTAAGCAGTTTACCAGTACTCGTTTGCGGGTCGGTTTCAGCTCTGCCTGGAAGCATCAGACAGCAAATCTATTTCTTTAAGCCCCGATGGGCAGGTGCAGGTGTAGTCTGTCGTATAACATTTGTGTTGTAGCCAATCTTTTTTATATCGAAGAAAGAAATTATGAAATTGGGTGCTGCAAGCCATTGCAAGTATATATATATTTCTGATATATATACTAAACCACCATAAAATTCGTGTTCCGATCGACCTTATTGCAGAAGATATTTAAATCAAACATTGAATGAAGATGTTGAATCGGAATGACGCCTATAAAATTCAGAAAAGGCTTTCGGAGAAAACATCAGGGAGAAATCTGTAAAATACATTCTAATGAAGCTTTAAATAAACGGAAATACCGACGTTTTAGCACTTCAAAATAGAAGTGAAGGCAATGAACAGGAATCGATACCATTTACCTACAGCTTCAATCAGTGACACCAAAGGGAAAGAAACACAGACATGTCATAACTAGACCCTAATGGAAACATCAATAGCGGAAAGCCAACCGGACAGTTACTTTCCCACAAAATGGCAAATTGTCTATCCAAAACAAAATAATATAAGCGATACAGAAGAAATAATATAAGCGACTCAAGTCTGTCTACTTATTATTTTTCAACACATTACACCACACTGCCTCATAATCTTATTAAAGAAATACTTAAGTTTCAGTTGAATAGACATGTAATAGGGAAAAACTCCCTCTATCTTACATGTAACGTACGAAATGCCTTTTTGACTTCTGAAGAACATAAACATTATCCTTTATGGTCACGCCAAGTTCTGCAACGGAGGGTCTGGTGGTTTTTCTCCGAGTACTCCGGTTTTCGCCCACCTCTGATTAACGATCGGCTCGATATGAGTGAAATAATCTTGAAAGGACCATAAAACCAAAACATAAATAGTGTGAAGCTCCAACCTAGTCAAGTTGTGGGTATTCCGATGGGTAAGAATGTCGCACCCCTTGTGGCAGATCTGTTCTTTACTGTTATGGAAGCGACTTCATTATGTCACTTTCAGTTGAAACCAAATTTGTAATCGTTGAATCCTTTAGCTCGAAATCCAGGTATTTGGATTATTTATATACAATGTAATATTGGCAATACCTATTTCGATTGTTTTATCAGTCAAATTCACCCAAGTTCTGTTAAATAAAGCGAATTCTTCTGATACCGAGGCCCCGTTTTTGAATTTACATCTTTCTATTGCAGATTGATTTGCAAAATTTATGATTAACGCGAAGATTTTGATTTTGAGATTTTAATTTTGCCTTTTTGGGATGGTGATGTTCCTCCTGCGGCATCCTATGGCGTTTATATTTCGCAATTAGTTCGATTTCCAAGAGTGTCTAGCCCTGTTACAGACTTCAATACTTTTAATTAATTGTTAATTGCTAAACTTCTATATCAGGGTTATCGGTATCATAAACTACGCAAAGTCTTTTTTCAAAATTTTATAGACAGCATTCCGATTTAATTTCAATTCAGTGTTGCACTAAAATCTCTTCTACAACAAGATCTATCGGAAACGAATTTAATAATGACTTAATGTAAAAACCTGGACAAATTTATAATTGCAATGACTTCAGCACCCTATTTCGTAAAATCGTTCTTCGATAAAGATTATTTGATCCGACATAAATGTTATACAACAGAATGCATACAGGGAAGTTAACCCAATCACGGTTAACAACTTTGCTTACCTCCTAATTGTACGCCGGTGGGACACGCCTCAGATTCTATGACGGTTCCAGTGTTAAGTCTTACTGAGAGTTAGAGAGAAATTTAATTCTAAGTAATGTTGGTTGGTGCCTTATGCTCTGTGTTTGGTCGGGCCCATCGGAGTCTAAGTGTTGGTTTTCATTTGCTCCGGCATTTCAGTTGTTTCTTGCTGTCGAGCCAACACCCTTGTTTCATCTATGTGGTTGTTTGATTTCTGTGTTATCTCAGATGTTGCCTTGATGAGTTAGGAGGCCTTCGTGCGGATTGAACAAAGTATTTCTCTACATCGCGACGGAAGTAAGGGCGAGGATTGCAGCTGCGTTAATCGATTTAAGCACCCCCACCCCCCACACACAGTGGAATTCGTTTCACTGACTGTTCCAAAGCGGTTCTTCTATCGCGGTTTATTTTTGTAATGGTCTGTCTTTTTAGTGTGTGTATCGCTTATATGTTTTCTTTTGAATAGTCAATTTGCCATTTTGTGGTAAAGTACCCGTCCTTTTAGCTTTCCGCTATTGATGTTTCCATTAGGGTCTAGTTATTACATGTCTGGGTTTCTTTCCCTTTGTTGTCACTGATGGGAGTTGTGGGTAAATTGTATCGATTCCTGATCATTGCATTCAATTACGTTTTGCGTAGTTTATGATATCGATAACCCTGGTTAATAATTTTAGCTGATAACAATTTATAACGAGTGCTGAAGTCAGATACGTGACTAGACACAATGGCAAATCTAATAAATTGCGAAATATAAACGCCGTAGGATGCCGTAACACCATCCAAAAAAGGAAAATTTACAATCTAAAAAAACCCCGAACTTATCGAGTTTTAACAAACATTGAACAAGCAAACCTATCTACAATCTATAGATGTATATCCAAAACCGGGGTCTCGGTATCAGAAGAATTTGATTTATTCAACTGAAGTTCTTGGGGGATGGTGAATTTGAATGCTCAAATCGTCGAAATATGTATTGCCAATATTTAATTAATCATCCACATATCTAGAGGTCGAGCTAATGGCTTCAATGGTTTTAGACTGGTTTTCACCAGAAAGGGACATCTTGAGGTCTCTTTCATAACAAACCAGGAAAAGATCAGCCACCAGAGGTGTGCATTTCGTTCTATCGGAATACACCCAATCTGTCTAAATAACATGGTACCAAATCTTAAGTAAATAATGTCAAGTAGAAGATGAGACCTTCACATACTTTCTGACATGACCATAAAGGATACTTTGTATGCTCTTCAGAAGTGAAAAAAAAACCTTTCGTACATCATATGCAAGATAGAGTGATTTTTCCCTTTTACCTGACCATTCAATTAAATCAATACGTGTTTCTTATATAAGATTATGAGTGTAGGGTACATGGTGGAAAAGTCATAAGCAGACAGACGTGAAAAATACGACCTTAGTAGACATTAGTAGACAGACTCGCAAAATACGAACTTATTATCTCCTAAACCTAAGGCGTCTTAACGTCACATTAAACTGGATATTCAAGAATTTCATAAGCTTCAGCTGATAAGGCCGCTAACAATGTTGTCGTTGTTTGGCGGCTTCACTATGTTAACACGCTTCAGCAAGAACTTGTGGTACTAATGCCTATGAACTTCATACTTTAGCTGTAGAGAGGGCTTTAGTTGATGACCACATTTGTCATTCAGCCACCAAGTTTGCTGCCTGTGTTACAGAGGCCAAGATAAGCTTCCTACATTATATTGGTTACTTAAACTTCATAAAAGACCATACAAAGCACGGTTTATTGCAAATGCGAGCTATTGTACCACCACTGAGCTCTCCAAATTATTAACTTCATGTTTTACTGCCATAAAAAAATGCGATAAAATATTGCGACAAAGTCTTCGTAAGATCAGGTAGAAATCTGTTTTGGGCTATAAAAATTTCTAATGAAGTTTTAAATAAATTGAAATCCAGACGTTTTCGTGCTTCAAGTCTGTTTACTTATGATCTTTCCACCCTTTACCCTACACTTACTCATAATCTTATGAAAGAAAAACTTAATGATTTAATTGAATGGATATTCATAGGAAAGACTCTCTCTATCTTGCATGTAATGTAAGAAATGATTTTTTTCACTTATGAAGAGCATAAAAATTATACTGTATGGTCATGTCAAAAAGTGTGTGAAGCTCTCACCTTTCTACTTCACAATATTTACATAAGATTTGTTACTAAGTTATTTAGACACGTTGTTGGTATTCCGATAAGTACTAATTGCGCACCACTTGTGTCTGATCTGCTTTTGTTTTGTTATGAGAGAGACTTCATGATGTCCCTTTCTGCTGAAAACCAGTCTGAAATCATTTAAGTTTTTAGCTCCACTTCTAGATATTTGGATGATTTCTTAAATATTACTCATACCTATTTCGATGAGTTGATCATTCAAATTTACCACCACCTTCCCCAGAACTTCAGTTAAATAACGCAAATTCTTCTGATACCGAGGCCCTGTTTTGGATTTACATCTTTCTAATGTAGATGGGTTTGTATCTTGCAAATTTATGATAAATGCGATGATTTTGAATTTGTATTGTATATTTTCCTTTTTGGGGGGATGTTGATGTTCCTCGTGCGCCATCCTATGACTTTTATATTTCGCAATTAATTCGCTTAACCAGAGTGTGTAGTCATGTAACTGTCTTCAACACTCGTAATAAATTGGTTACGGCTAAACTTCTTAAACAGGTTTATCGGTACCATAAACTACATAAATATGTTCTATAAAAGGGTTATCCTTTGGAAGCAAGGAATACGCAATGGAACGGGAACATATAAAGTGTACAAGTTTTCTGGGCCAGATTTGCTTGTTTCGGCCAATTAGGCATCATCAGTGACCCTCAAATATTTTCAAAATTCCATAATGGAATCAATGATCCCAAAGGACAAGAAAATATAAACTTCACTATGATGTAGGGCAGGGTGACATTTTACGGCCTTTTCAAAATTTTATAGACGTCATTCTGATTTCATTTCAAATTCAATATTGAACTTAAATCTCTTCTGCAACAAGGTCTACAGGAACCCGAATTTTATGGTGACTCAGAATATAAATTCAGAAAAATATATAACTGCAATGACTTCAGCACCCAATTTCGTAAAATCATTCTTCGATATAAAAAGATTTGGTACAAACTAAATGTTAAATGACCGACTGCATGAATGGTAGTTAACCCAATCACGGTTGACAACTTTGCTTCCCTCTTTAATTGCACGCCGGTGGGTCAAGACTCGGAATATATGGCGATTCGAGCGTAAAGGCTTATGTTGGTTGGTACCTGATGCTGTGTCTTTGGTCGGGCCCATCGGAGTCTAACTGTTGGTTTTCTTTTTATCCAGCATTTCAGTGGTTCTTTGCTGTTTAGTCCTCACCGTTGTTTCATCTCTGTGGTTGTTTGATTTTTTGTGTTCACGGAGATGTTGCACTGATTATTGTTATGCATAAGAATTTATTTTTCTGATTCCCACCTTTACCCCACTGTGACCTAATAGTGCTATAAATATCTTGTTAATCTTTTTATAGAAGATTCTCGAAAACTGAGTCACAGATTAATTTCATTTTTGTAAACAACATGTTTACAAGGAAAAGTACTTCAGAACCTTCCAGAAAGTTCTGGGTTGTATTATTTTAGAAAATTACCTCATCTTATTCCACAGCCCTCTGGAATGTTCTAGAGAAATCTTAGGGTCTATAAAAGAGCTTGATTTTTCTCATTGAGGCAGACTTTGGAGTTTGATGTTTGGGCATTTAAGAAAAGTTATTTCTAAATTCTGTGTTGGATTGTTAAAGGATATTACTTTTCATTTTGGACTGTGAATTCTGTGGGATCAAGGAAAATAGATTCATTCAGGATATTTCATAACAGAGCTAAGTACATTTAATTTTCTTACTTCTACAGGTTAAAGTTAACTTGTAAATAAATTTTGTTAAAATTTTCCAAAAGGCTTGTTTGCTTTTTCTTTCTGCTACGCCTGGCTCGTAACAGAAATTGGGGGCTCGTCCGGGATAAAACCATTTTAAGCATTTTAAAACCGACATTTCATGTGACGCAGGTAATTGTCATTTCTTATCAGATAGACTTTGCAGTTGCTTCACAGGATTGGTATTTCCCTATAGGCATATAGGGGATTGTCATTTCATGTGAACTGTCATTTCAGGTGAAATAGTACTTGTCATTTCATGTGAAATTCTCGTTGGGCTTGTCATTTCGAAAAAAAAAAACTTTGTAAAATTAACTTCAATCTGTATTTCCATAAATACTTTTTAAAACAAACAAAAAGCAAACATGTCGTTTGATTTGAGAAGCTTTTTGGCTCAGCCTACTCAGGAGTTGTTTAATCTGGCCAAAAGAACAGATTTGCTAGATATTGCTTCCCATTATGGGGTCACTGCTGTCAAAACAAGCATGAAAAAACATGAAATCAAGAATGTTTTGGTACAGTTTTTTGTTGATGAAGAACTTTTTGATCCATCTGCTTTGTCTCTCATTATGGTTTCACATACTGAATTGCAAATGAGACAAATTGAAATAGGAAGGCAAATTGAATTAGAGAAGTTAAGATTAGAAATGGAAGAAAGAGAAAAGGAAAAAGAAAGAGAAATGCAGAGACAAATGCAGATGGAAAAATTAGAAATGGAAAGGGAAAAAAGAGAAATGGAGGAACGCCTTCAGAAAGAAAAATTAGAAAAAGAAGAACGGCTTGAGTTGGAAAAAGAAAAAATGAGATATAGTATTGAAGAAAAAGAAAGGGAAAGGCAGTTTCAGTTAAGATTGAAGGAAATGGAACTCCAGGGTCAAGATAGGGTGAAACATACCCCTGTTTTTGACTCTGGTAGTTACTTTGATGCCACAGAGCACATCAGATTAGTTCCTCCATTTCAGGAAAAAGAGGTAGATAAGTATTTTTTGCATTTTGAAAAAGTTGCAGAAAATTTAAAATGGCCAAAAGAGCATTGGACCTTACTTTTACAAAGCGTTGTTGTCGGAAAGGCTCGAGACATTTACACTCAGCTGACTGTCGAGCAAAGCTCAGACTATGATTTGGTTAAGGAGCTTATTCTTAAGGCATATGAGTTGGTCCCTGAGGCTTACAGGCAGAAATTTAGGAATTGTAAAAAAGAAATTTCCCAGACCCATGTAGAATTTGCTCGAACCAAAGAACAGCTATTTGATAGGTGGTGTTCTTCTAAAAAAGTAGGCTCTGATCATGACAAACTTAGGCAACTTGTCCTTGTTGAAGAGTTCAAACGGTGCATAAATTCAGACATTAAATCTTTTCTCGATGAGAGACAGGTTGAAACTTTGGAGGAAGCTTCTCGTTTGGCAGATGATTATGCTTTGACTCATAAAGTCTCATTTGTGAACAGGCCTTATCCTCGAAAACCTTATAATCCACAGACAGGTCCAAGATTCTATCCCAGTAATCCTTCTGGTAGTTATAGCCATACATCTAGTACTATGCTCAAACTTTCTGGTGAAAATAAAAGCCAGAATCCTTCCAAACCTTCTGGTGAAAACAGAAGCCCAAATTTTCCCAAACCTTCTGGTGAAAACAAAGACCAGAATCCCTTATCTCAATCTCAAGTAGTTTGTTATTATTGTAAAAATACAGGTCATTTGATCTCTGAGTGTTTAAAATTAAAGCGAAGGAAAGAAAGAGAAAGACAAGAGGAACTTAAGCCTACAGGCTTGACTTCTATAAGGCCAAAAC
Organism: Lucinisca nassula; assembly: GCA_963580285.1. NCBI lineage: Eukaryota > Metazoa > Mollusca > Bivalvia > Lucinida > Lucinidae > Lucinisca > Lucinisca nassula. The sequence goes on along the minus strand of OY757023.1, from coordinate 123,351,977 downwards.
CACAGTCTTGTGTAAGGGAGGAAACTCTTTCTGATACCAAATTATCTGAGACTGATACAGTTATGGAGTGTTATGAACCATTCTTATCAGATGGTTTTGTGTCACTAAATGGTGACAGTTATGCCCATCCTACCCCTATTAAAATCTTACGAGATACCGGAGCTTCTCAATCTCTTATTCTAGCAGATACTCTGCCTTTTTCTGAGAAGACTTCTTTGGGCCAAAGTGTCCTTATTCAGGGTGTGGAATGTGGATTTGTTAATGTTCCGCTCCATAACGTTTATTTGTCATCAGACTTGGTATCCGGTTCAGTGGCTGTTGGTATTAGACCTTCTTTACCTTTTAAAGGTGTTCATTTGTTGCTAGGCAATGACTTAGCTGGAGATAAGGTTGTGGTAAACCCACTTTTGACTACAAATCCTTGCATAGACCAACCGCCTGATCCCATTGAGCAGGAAATTCCTGATCTTTATCCATCTTGTGCAGTCACAAGGGCGATGGCACGTAAGGCCAAGCAAACTGATGGGAAACAGGATTTTGATTTAACTGATACCTTTTTGGGTCAGTCTTTTAATGACGAGATAACAAGGTCTCTGTCTTCAAGCCTGCCTGATAAGCAGACAGATTTTCATGAGAATAACTCACCTTTAGATCTAGGCCATGACATAATGTCTGGGTCTCAACTAGCTATAGAACAGCATAAGGATCCTGAAATTTCGCCTTTATTTGAAAGGGCCTTAAATGAGCAGGAAGTATCTCAGGTCCCAGTCTGTTATTATGTCAAAAATGACATTCTTATGAGAAAATGGCGTCCACCAGACGTCTCAGCAGAAGACGAGTGGACTGTCAACCACCAGATAGTGGTTCCACGGGTTTACCGTTCCCAAATATTAAACTTGGCACATGAAACTCCCATGTCAGGACATTTAGGTGTAAATAAAACCTATCACAAGATTCTTAATCATTTTTACTGGCCTGGGTTAAAATCAGATGTTTCTCAGCATTGTAGGTCCTGCCATACATGCCAAATGGTAGGAAAACCCAATCAGACTATACCTAAGGCTCATTTGCAGCCTATACCTGCTTTTGATGAACCTTTCAGTCGAATAATTATAGACTGTGTGGGTCCCTTGCCCAGAACTAAGTCCGGCTGTGAATATCTTTTGACCATTATGTGTGCTTCCACACGTTTTCCTGAAGCCATTCCTTTAAGAAATATCAAAACTAAGACAATCGTCAAGGCCTTAGTGAAGTTTTTCACATTTGTTGGGCTTCCTAAATCTATTCAGTCAGACCAAGGCTCAAATTTTATGTCTGGAATATTTCAACAAGTAATGCATGAACTTGGCATTGTACAGTATAAGTCATCAGCCTATCATCCTGAAAGTCAAGGCGCCCTTGAAAGATTCCATCAAACATTGAAAAACATGATAAGATCATATTGCTTTGACACAGAGAAGGATTGGGATGAAGGCATCCATCTCCTTTTATTTGCTGTTAGAGAATCTGTGCAAGAATCTCTTGGCTTCAGTCCATTTGAATTAGTATTTGGCCATACTGTTCGTGGTCCTTTGAAACTTCTCAAAGAGAAATTTCTCTCCAATGATGACACCTCCCTGAATTTACTTCAGTATGTGTCTGATTTCAAAACTAGACTTTCAAAAGCTTGTGAGGCTGCTCGGACCAATCTTCAGTCAGCCCAAAGGAAAATGAAACAGCTATATGACATAGGGACAAAAGAAAGGAATTTTAAACCAGGTGATAAGGTACTAGCTCTTTTGCCTATTCCAGGAAAATCGTTGCAGGCCAGGTATTATGGTCCATACACTGTAGACAAAAAGATCAGTGACGTAAATTACATAATAAACACTCCTGGGAGGCGCAAGCTAAAGCAGCTATGTCATATTAACATGCTTAAGGAATACATAGATAGGGACAATACACCTTTAACATCAGTCAATCTAGTTAGCTCTGTTCCACTTAATTCATGTGACAATGACTGTGAGGATATTAATTCAGTGAAGTCGGATCCCACATCATCAAAACTTCAGAATTCTGACATTCTACGGAATCTTGACCAGAAACTGTCACATCTAGAGCCAAATCAGCGGAATGAACTGAAACAGCTGATTTTTGAATATGAACAATTATTTCCTGACATTCCAACACGGACAGACAAAATATTTCACGATGTGGACATAAATGGGTCTAAACCTGTAAAACAACACCCATACAGGATGAATCCTGTGAAACAAAAATATCTTAAAGAAGAAGTTCAGTATCTATTAGACAATGACTTTATTGAACCAAGCCAAAGTGAATGGAGTTCTCCTTGTATTCTAGTACCAAAACCTGATGGGACATATCGTATGTGTACAGATTTTAGGAAAGTTAATTCCTTAAGTAAAACAGATAGCTTTCCTATTCCAAGAATGGATGACTGCATTGATAACATCGGGAATGCCAAATACATAACGAAATTCGACCTTCTGAAAGGATTTTGGCAAATTCCACTCACAGATAGAGCAAAGGAGGTTTTGGCATTCACAACACCAGACGGATTATTTAACTATAAAGTCATGCCATTTGGAACGAAAAACTCTCCGGCAACATTTCAGCGCTTAATAAACATGGTAATTGCGGGGCTGGAAGGCTGCAGTGCTTATATCGATGATGCTATCATATACAACGACCAGTGGAATCAACATCTTGGGACTATTCGAGCATTCTTTGATAGACTGAGTAATGCCAAATTGACAATCAATCTTGCTAAAAGTGAATTCTGCCATGCAAGTTTGACATTTCTAGGTCATGTTGTAGGTCAAGGTCATGTGAAACCCATTGATGCTAAAGTTGAGGCTATCTCAAATTTTCCCGTACCCTCTTGCAAAAGACAGCTGATGCGATTTCTTGGTATGGCTGGTTATTACAGAAAGTTCTGTAATAATTTCTCTATCATTGCTGAGCCTTTGACAAATTTGCTCAGCAAAAGAACAAAATTCCATTGGAATGCAATATGCCAAAATGCTTTTGATAAACTTAAAGCCATACTCAAGAGTGAACCAGTTCTCTTAGCACCAAACTTTGAAAAGGAGTTTAAGCTAGCTGTAGATGCTAGTGACGTAGGTGCAGGTAGTGTTTTGTTGCAGGAAGATGAAAATGGTGTGGATCATCCAGTTTGCTACTTTTCCAAAAAGTTTAATAAGCATCAGAGAAATTACTCTACCATAGAGAAAGAGTGCTTGTCTCTGATTCTTGCTCTGCAACATTTCGAAGTTTATCTTACCCCTACTACTGCACCGATTGTTGTTTTCAGTGATCACAATCCACTGACTTTCATACATAAAATGAAAAACAAAAATCAGCGGTTGCTCAGGTGGAGTCTTATGCTACAAGAGTATAATTTAGACATAAGACATATCAGGGGGAGAGATAACATTATTCCTGATGCCCTTTCAAGAGCTTGAGCAGTGTCAGGAGTTGTGTTTTTCTTTCCTACTAAAGTGGATTGTAGATACATGTAATTTTATATGCTATGCTCAATATTTTATTATTCTTAAAGCAAAAGAAAGCTTTATTACATAAATCTTTCTTTTCCTCGAAGAGGGGGAGTGTTATGCATAAGAATTTATTTTTCTGATTCCCACCTTTACCCCACTGTGACCTAATAGTGCTATAAATATCTTGTTAATCTTTTTATAGAAGATTCTCGAAAACTGAGTCACAGATTAATTTCATTTTTGTAAACAACATGTTTACAAGGAAAAGTACTTCAGAACCTTCCAGAAAGTTCTGGGTTGTATTATTTTAGAAAATTACCTCATCTTATTCCACAGCCCTCTGGAATGTTCTAGAGAAATCTTAGGGTCTATAAAAGAGCTTGATTTTTCTCATTGAGGCAGACTTTGGAGTTTGATGTTTGGGCATTTAAGAAAAGTTATTTCTAAATTCTGTGTTGGATTGTTAAAGGATATTACTTTTCATTTTGGACTGTGAATTCTGTGGGATCAAGGAAAATAGATTCATTCAGGATATTTCATAACAGAGCTAAGTACATTTAATTTTCTTACTTCTACAGGTTAAAGTTAACTTGTAAATAAATTTTGTTAAAATTTTCCAAAAGGCTTGTTTGCTTTTTCTTTCTGCTACGCCTGGCTCGTAACATTATTTAGGTGGCCTTCGTGCGGACTGAACAAATTATTTGTCTAAATCACGACAAAAGTATGGGCGAGGGTTGTGGCAACGTAAAATCAATAAAGCACATCCCCCCTCACACACACCAAGTGGGATTCGTTTCACTGACCGTTCCATGGCGGTTCTTCTGTCGCGGTTTATTTTTGTTATGGGCTGTTTTTGAGTGTTTGTATCGCTTATATTATTTTGTTTTGTATAGTCTTGTGAGAAAGCAACTGTCATTTTGGCTTTCCGCTATTGATGTTTCCATTAGGATCTATTGTGTCATGTTTGTGTTTCCTTCCCTTTGGTGTCTCTAATGGCAGCTGTGGGTTAATTGTATCGAGTCCTGATCATTGCTTTCACTTTTATTGCCCAACAACATTTTGCCGGATCTAGTTATGCGTGAATACCTACATTCAAACAGAATGTACTTCCTCAGATGTATACAGTATGGTCGAAGAGAGATAAAGACTTTTTTCAGAGATTTTAATTGAGAAAATATGCACACCTGTTGAAGACATGGAAATATGAACACAATAAGAAAGGCGACTGGGGATGTTTATATTGATTGATATGAGGTTTAACGTCCCCGTCAGCACTATTTACGATTTTTGGAGACGTTGTCAAATTTCACAGCTGAATGGCTGAACACCACTGACTTCCCAACAGCATTTCTGTGGATCTAGTAATGCGAAACTATGGCGATCCATTGTTAAAGTATACCAAAAGGGTTAGATAAACCGAGTTTACATGGGGATTTTACACAAGAATCAAACAACAACAGAGATGAAACAACGGTGAGGACACAACAGCAACAAACCACTGAAATGCTGGAGCGAAAGAAAGCTAACAGTTAGAATATTATTTTATTTTGGATAGCCTTTGGCCATTTTGTGGGAAAGTAACTGTCCTCTTGGCTTTCCACTGTTGGTGTTTCCGTTGGGGTCTGTTGCTTCATGTTTGTGTTTCTTTCCCTTTGGTGTCTCTGATGGGAGCTGTGGGTTAATTGTATCGATTCCTGATCATTGCCTCTTCTTCTATTCTGTCGCAGTTCATTTTTTATGGTTTGTCTTTGAGTGTGTGTATCGCTTATATTTTTGTTTTGGATAGCCAGTTGGCCATTTTGTAGGCCAGTAACTGTTTTTCTAGCATTCAGCTATTGCTGTTACCATTAGGATCTGGTACATTTCATGTCTATGGTTCTTTCCCTTTGGTATCTCTGATGGGAGCTCTGGGTTAATTGTATCGAGTTCTGATCATTGCCTTTACTTCTATTTTTATAGATAATTCAATGGAGGATATCGACAAAGGGGACATTGAAGGTACACTTTGTCTTGACTTTCCAAAAGCATTTGAATTGGTAGACCACGATCAACTTATAAATAAACTCTCGTTATACTATATAAGCCCCTTAGCTTTAAGTAAAATTGGTTCCGGCGACTTATCCCATATTCGCTCTGGTGTTCCACAATGGTCTGTACTTGTTCCTACATTTATTTAGAGGTTTGCTCTGGCTCACCTCCCTTATCTCAAGCATTCTAATGTTGATGGGACTGACACCGAGTCCGACAACGTCAATGAACTGGAAGCTGCTAGTGAAAAACGCCAACCATTAGATAACTGCATTATACACCTTAAACAAGCTGAAAATATTGAGACTGTATCAATAATGCCTTCAAAAGTATAGACATGGTTAACAAAAGCCAAGATAAAGAGCCGAAATGTTGCGACAACTACTAGGTAAAATCATCATCGTAGAAAAAATATGACATGACCATGTGTATAAAATCTATGCTTTAGTTTCATGAATTATGGGTTGGCAAATTAAAAGATGAACCTGTAGGATTGTGGCTATGCACTGACTGTAGAAACTTACCACACGACTTAAAAGCTGACATTAATGATCTGAAACGCGACATGGATGATCTTAAGCAAAGCACTTAGCCAACATTGAAGGCATTTCAAGGACACTCCGCGGAACTTGTAAATGGTATTGGAGAGTTGAACGACAAATTAACCTCACTGAGCAGACACATATATGGCAAAGATTTATGTATTTCTGAATCATTAGAAAATCTATCATTAACGACAGACAGTCTCAAAACAATATTAGATAAATATGTTCTAGAAAGGGTTATCCTTTGGAATTAATGCGTAACTATACCAAATTTAGTGACACAGAGGCCTTTCTGATATTTAATCTTCATCAGTGTGTCTAAACCCCAAAGTTTTGAAACTGAAACGGATGATGGACAAGACCCGGCAAACACAGCACATCCACCTCCGAGCACACATCGACCGACGCAGCTCATGAGACAGGTCATCTGGAGGCATCAGGCAAGAAACGCCTACCAGGGAACTGAACCCCTACCAGGGTCCCCAACCGAGCCAACATCAGCAAACATGGCCCACACTCCACGAAAGTCCCGGGCATCAGGAAGGAGATGCCCAAAGTAGCGAGAGTTGCAAAATTCATAATTTTACAAAAGGTGGCAACCAAATTCGCTAAGATGCATGTTCCACCCGACAAGTCAGTCTTTGTTTTAGAAAAATTAGAAATTTATACTGCAAAAATTAAAGATATAATATAGTTATTTAAATCAGTACTTGAGAACTGGCGTCAACACCGCAATATCAAACTCAGCACTAACTGATACTGAGCTGATGATACCCTCGGGGACGAACGAATCATCCAAGCAAGGAAGCAAGGAATACACTACAGAACTGGAAAATTTGGAGTGTTCATGTTTTCTGGGCCAGACTAGCTAGTTTTGGCCAATTAGGCCTCATCAGTGGCCCTCAAATATTTCCAAAATTCAACAATGGAATCAATGATCCCAAAGGACAAGAAAATATAAACTACACTTTTTCAAATGTTAAATAAAACCACAGTGGTAGTTGATAATGTCAAGGTTCAAACTGAACATATCAAAACAATAACAAATAACTCTGAAAGTTACAGACGCATGGAAACACATTATCAGAACGTCCGATTAAAGCAGCCGTTTAAGCGAATTTAATGTACCCGTAAGTCTAAACGCAAAACATCAGACACCAAAGCTCCAACAAACATGTCACAAACAGTAAATAAAACTGCAGCTTGGCAAATCGTCGATAATACAAGAAATTAGAGATATGATCTGGGAATCATACCAACAAAATATATAACTATACCATAAGACCTATATTGAAAGATATAAAAATCAACGAACTCAACCCAAACACCACCGTAAGATCGTTTCCATAAGCAACAATGGAGGCTATACGAGACAGACTCATAGATATTGAATTAAGCATCCAAAGACCATCGTATATTTGTCCCTGGTCTCGTACCAAGGAAAGTTTTTGATTTGAAAACATAAAATGAAAGGTGGGGATCTCTCTGGGCAGACAAGGCTACTGACTTCATTGATCATTAAAACAGTTTCTTTATTGCTTCTGGGGAAATATCAGAAACGAACTTTCATAGAGACAGTGCATTTAAATGCATTCAGAATAGTTTTGGTAAATTTGGATAAAGTGTGCAAGGTTGCCAAATCAATGTATCCTGTTGGTCAGAAAACGTAAGGGAGAACAATGTTTCATTGCTTTAGGCATAGCGACATGCCTGCAACCATGATACGTAGTTCGTCTTGGAATCATTATCACCTATGTGCTCTAAACTGCCACAACACCGATGAATGTTGGTATAATGGTAGCAGCTCTGTGCTGCCGAGGCGAGCACCTGTTTCGGATACTGCAGAGCGTATAAAATATACATCTTGTGAGCATGTTTTGTCGCCTGCAGCATCGATTACAAACATATTTATCCGAATTCAAGAACGTGATGATATTGGAAATGTACCCGACATCCCGGATGCTCCGCTCGAAAACCATAATGATAATAATTCAACCATGTACCCTAACAATACAAGTATATATACCGATGATCCTACCTCTTTGTTCTTCCGTACGGCATCCATTGACTAGTCCGATTTAACGTTTGCTTCCAAGGGTTTGCATATTTTTAATCTCAATTTCAATTAAAAAACTAAATTAGATGAGCCTCGTTTCTCCATGGCCAGTGAAAATTGTTCTGACATATTTTGCCTATGCAAGACATTACTTGAGCCAGATGTCCCGGACAACCAGGTAGGGATCGAAGGTTATGATTTTGTTGGAAAGGACAGCGGTAGCAGTTGTTCAAAATAAAAGTGGCGAAGGTTTACCTTATACTTAAGAAAAAGTCACTCAGATGTAAACTTCATCTAGATCTCAACGTTTCACTCGTATTAAAACTATTTGGGTAGAAGTATAACTTCCCAATACTAAACCATTTTACTATGCACAGCTTTGCGACTGAATTGATCTCTTTGAGGAAAGAGCTCTCCATAACAGAAACCAGCAGTCTTGAATATACACTTATGGATGTCTTCAGGATTGACGTTTTGATTATGACAATTTGACTTGATGATGTAAATGAATGGACATTTCGCGGGGGACTCCGTCCATCTTGTGTTTGGTGTGGATGGAATCTTTTCGCTTCTGTGGGGCGTGTAGTTTGTGCTTTGTGGTCGTGTTGGAGGGTGTGTGAAGCTCTAACCTTTCTACCTTTCTACATGACAATGTTTGCATGGGATCTGGTGCTGGGTTATTTAAACATGTTGTAGGTGTTCCAATGGGTACGAATTGCGCGTCCCCTGTGGCTGATCTGTTCTTCTTTTTTGTGAGGGAGACTTCATGAAACCCCTTTCCGTCGCAAGCCAGTCTGGGGTCATCATTGTGGCCTTAGGCTCGACTTCAGGATGTTTGGATGAGCCTCTGACCCCCCCCCCCCCCCCATCGGAGCTTCGGTTTAATAAAGCAGGTTCTTCTGATACCGAGGCCCCGTTTTTTTGAATTGCATTTATCCATCATAGATGGGCTTGTGTCCTGCGGGGTTTGTCGTAGGCGCGATGATTTTAATTTTGAGATTGTAGATTTTCCTTTCTTGGACTGTGTTGTGTCGTTTGTGTTTCGCAATTAATTCGGTTTGACAGAGTGTCAGCTTGTATAACGAGCTTCAACACTCGTGGTGAATTGTAAACTGCTATACTTCGTAATCAGGGTTATCGTTGTCATAGACTACACAAATCTGTTTCAAGGTTTTGTGGACGTCATTCCTATTTAATTTATTTAATTTCCCCCAGGTATTAGTTTCCTGCCTTGCCGTAGCCCTGGGGCTCAATTCCCACTGGGCACATTGCCGCTGTCGTATTTGAGCCCACTGGGAAGAGCTAAGGGAAGTACCATCCGTTTGCCATGGTTGGCGTCCTGTAAAATTGAAGTAAAACAAAGATCAGGAATCGATACAATTAACTTACTCCACCCATCAAAGACCCCAAAGGGAAAGAAACACAAACATTAAGCGACCAGACCATAATGGAAACCTAAACAAAGGAAGGCCATAAGGACACGTACTTTCCCACAAAATGGCAATATGGCCATCCAAAATAAAAAGACACTAGTGATACACACAGCAAGTAACAAACAACAACATAAATAAACCGCCACAGAAGAACCGCCTTGGAACGGTCAGTGGAATGATTACCACTGGGGGGCTTAAATCGATTTAACGTGGCCCCAATCCTCGCCATTACTTCCGTCGCGATTTAGACAAATAAATTGTTCAGTCCGCATGAAGGCCTCCTAACTTATCAGTGCAACATCTCCGTGAACAAAAAAATCGTAGAACCACATAGGTGAGACAACGGTGAGGACTCGACAGCAAGAAACCACTGAAATGCTGGAGCAAAATAAAACCAACAGTTAGACTCCGATGGGCGCGACAAGAGACAGAGCATCAGGCCCCAACCAACATTACCAAGAATTAGATCTCTCTAATTCTAAATAAGCCTTTACGTTGGAGCCGTCATAGAATCTGAGGCCTGACCCACCGGCGTGCAATTAAAGAGGGAAGCAAAATTGCCAACCGTGATTGGGTTAACTACCACGCATGCAGTCTGTCGTATAACATCCATGTTGTACCCAATCTTTTTATATCGAAGAATGATTTTACGAAATTGTGTGCTGAAGTCATTGCGGTTATATATTTTTCTGAATTTATATACTAAGTCACCATAAAATTCAGGTTCCGATAGACCTTGTTGTAGAAGAGATTTAAGTCCAATATTGAATTTTGAAATTAAATCAGAATGGCGTCTATAAAATTTTGAAAAGGCTTTGCGTAGTTTATGGTACCGATAACCGTGATTAAGGAGTTTAGCCGTTAATAATTTATTACGAGTGTTGAAGTCGGTTACATGACTACATACTCTAGCAAATCGAAGTAATTGCGAAATATAAACGCCATAGGATGGCGCACGAGGAACATCGCCATCCAAAAAAGGAACATTTACAATCTCAAAATCAAATTCATCGAGTTTATCATAAATTTTGCACGAAACGAAGCCATCTACAATAGATAGATGTAAATTCCAAAACGGGGCCTCGGTATCAGAAGAATTTGCTTTATTTAACTGAAGTTCTGGGGGTAAATCGGACTGATCAAATCATCGAAATAGGTATTATCAATATATAATAAATCATCTAAATATCTAGAAGTGGAGCTAAAAGCTTCATTAATTTCAGATTGGTTATTATTGGAAAGCGACAACATGAAGTCTCTTTCATAACAATACAAGAACAGATCAGCCACAAGAGGTGCGCAATTAGTACCCATCGGAATACCCACAATTTGTCTAAATAACTTAGTACCGAATCTAATATAACTATTGTCAAGTAGAAAGGTGAGGGCATCACACACTTTCTGACATGACCAAAGTGTATAAGTCTTATGCTCTTTAGAAGTGAAAAATGCATTTCTGACATCACATGCAAGATAGAGAGAATCTTCTCTGTGAAAAGCCCATTCAATTAAATCATTAAGCTTTTCTTCTATAAGATTATGAGGAAGTATAGTATAAAGAGTGGAAAAATCATAAGTAGAGAGACTTGAAGCACGAACATGTCTGGATTTCAATTTATTTAAAACCTCATTCGAATTTTTTATAGACCAAAACAGATTTCTTCCTGATCTTTCAAAGACTTTATCACAGTATTTAATCACATGCGTTTTAAAAGCAGTAAGACAGGAAGTTAATAATTTAGAAAGTTCGGTGGTAGTGCAAGAGCTAGAATTTGCGATAAACCGTGCTTTGTAAGGTCTTTTTATGAAGTTTTGGCAGCCAGTATAGCGTAGGAAGCTTGTCTTGGCCTTCGGTAACACACACAGCAAACTTGGTGGCTGAATGACAAACATGTTTTTCTACTATAGCTCTCTCTTCAGTTAAAGGCTGAAGCTCACAGGCCTTAGTACCACCAAGCTCCTGCTTAAGCGTGTTAACATAGTGGAGCCGTCACACAACGACGACGTTGTTAGCGGCCTTGTCCGCAGGGGCCAAAACAAACTTTTTATGAAATTCTTGAATACCTAGTTTAAGATGACGTAAAGACGTCTTGGGCTTAGGAGGTAATAAGTTAGTATTTTGAGAATAGAAATGTGTTTATTCGCTAGTTTTAAAATGCTAAGTTTCCAGTCCTTAAGGGCTTTATGCTCCACATACTCTCGCTTACACCATCGATTACCGAATTCATTCAAGGAAGCAGCGATTTCATCTCTACATTTACTGAAATCAGTTTTAGAAGGAAACCGATATTTCGGTCCTTTACAAATTATATTCCTTATCCTAGAATCAGAAATAATTTTCAAATTGCCAGTAATTACATGACCAGCAGCAGGATAGCAATACACTGAGTTTTTACAACCACATGAATCAGGAGTATTAGTATCAATATCAAGATCTGAAACAAGTTTATTGAAATTAAAATGATAGATGTAACAGGTTTGTTGTATCTATAGCAAATTATAGGTATTTCCGTATTTTGAAAATAAGCAGGAATGGAAGAAAGCACCGATCTCTCGCGGAAGATACTGGGCAAATCTATAAAATCCATACCCTTATTAATGAAGGATATTTTGAAGAAATGGCGTTTATGATTAATTTCAGAATCAATGTAAGGACGGAGAGTATGCTGAGTATAGCCTCTTGTTAAGAGAGCCGCATCATATAACTGATTAGAACTATCGTAGAATTTATTCGCCTCGGTGTCCAGAAGGCGTAAAACAGAAACGGGTAATGAACTTAAAAATGAAAGCATAGAGTGGCGTCCATGATTTAATAATATAATTGACAGTCACTTCAGTCTAGTATTGCTTCGTTTAAACGCACCTAATTTACGTTTAAAGTTACCATTTTTCCTGGTGTCGTGAGATCTAGTTCTGCGTTTTCGACATTCCAGGAGCGAGAAAATATCAAAGTCCGGCATTCTGGAAATATTACACTCATGATAAATGTTGTCATTAAATCCCAGTGGAAAAGGGGTCTGTAAAATTTTTATCCATTTCAGTTCAGCCTCATGTCTTTTGATGATTTTGAATCTAGATGTAGAATTTGCATCGTAATAAAGTTTTACCACTAGTTGTATACAGAATGACCTGTACGTCGAAAGTGACGGTACAAGAAAGTGTCAGTTTTCTTTGGCTTACTCAGTCTACGATAAGGCTCGTTCAATCTAGTTTTAAGCATGCGGTTAGTTTGACCAACGTACTGCATATTACAGTTTGCAGCACGTCATGTAATTAGATAAATTAAATCTGTAGACTGTCATGTCAAATCAGATTTTGATTTTGTTACTTACTGTGTGTATCACTTGTGTCTTTTGGTTTTGGATGGCCATATGGCCATTTTGTGGGAAAGTAACTGTCCTTATGGCCTTCCTTTGTTTAGGTTTCCATTATGGTCTGGTCGCTTAATGTTTGTATTTCTTTCCCTTTGGTGTCGTTTATGGGTGGAGTAAGTTAATTGTATCAATTCCTGGTCTTTGTTTTACTTCTACTTTGTAAACTACAGAGAAGCGTCTACCGTTTACAGATGAAGTAACGGTAGGCGCACTGCTTAAATGCGAACAACATCTGCACCTCTTTGCATTGCACTTAGAAATACTAGGATACATTCAACTTCTTTTCCACAGATTAATGTATTTTCAAAGGACGGGCGATTTGAGAGGAGATAGTCTTATACGAAGACTACTCCCAAAAACGTTGGTATTGCCTGGAGATTGAAGGTTACCTGAGGTGGCGGTGCTCCATGTACCCAACACGCCTCTTTGGCCTGGCTTTTCAGTGTAGACGAGTGACCGTGCGGTCCGACACGGTCAATCGGCTGGTCGCGCCGAGCCCTAGAGATACCTTTTTGCTTTCTTGTCCATTATTTTGTATTTTTCCTGATACAAACCTTATACCCATTTACCTTACCCCTTTCTGTCTTTTTATCTCTGGATGGCGGTGGCCAAACGGACCAATTGTGTAGGTGTTTTGCTTCTGCGAGTATATCGCACGTGTATCTCCAACACCTGCGAGTCGGAAAAACCGCTCCATTATGATGCTCCCTTGTAGGGCTCCAAGGAGGGCGGAGAGCACTTGGGACGAACCTTAAAGCTTTCTTCATGGCGAAGAACAAAAATCATAACCGCAACGCACCCAAACGTAAAAAAGATCAGGATTCATCCGAATCGGATGAACCTATTCAGCAGCCTGGTCAACATGTTAGACAGGAGTCTACAGCACCAAAGCTATTGAATTTTTCGCGCTTCCTAGTTATGACATCAAGTGAATATACATGCACTGTGTCAAGTTTATCGCCCTTTGTAATCGAAAAGAGCATAGTGTACATTGCCGGACATCGAAAAAGCATCAAGAAGCTAAGTCAGGTGATCTCCTCTTGGAAGTCGAGCGAGAACAGCAGGTGAAAAACCTGCTTGGAACCACAAAGCTATTTGATCTTCAAGTTAAAAGTGTCTCTGCTCAAAACACTTAATTCGTGTAAAGGTGTCATCCGCAACCCAGAGCTACGCCCTTGCAGTGATGCAGAGATAACTGACAACTTGAGAGATCAAGGCGTCATTGATGTACGTAACATCCAAGTCCGTAGAGGTGGTGTATTAAAATCCACAGGTTCTTACGTGTGGACTTTTAATACACCGGTAAATCAAAGTAGCAGATCTTTCAGTTAACGTAGAGGTATATATACCAAACCCTCTCAGATGTTACTCGCGTCTGGTTTTTGGCCACCACGACAGCAGATGTCAGAAGAAACAACTCTGTCAAATCTGTGGTGAAGAAAAACATGTCGATAATCATCAAAACTGTAAGAATGAGGCCAAATGCGTCATTTGTGGTGGCAAACATGCTGTTTTCTCTCGAGATTGTCCGGCATGGAAAAAAGAAAAATAAATACTCACTGTCAAATTCCAAAGGTCGATAACTTTTCCGGAAGCGCTGAATACAACAAACCTTTTAACTTATCCGTATACTAGTTGACGCCATTGAAAAATCACACGATACGGCAACGGCCCGGATGAAATTTATTAGCAGATGCTGAAACATCTGCCATAAGGTTCTCTTTCAACACTTTTAGATATTTTTAATAATATTTGGGAAACGGGGGTCTGTCCTGAGAGCTGGCGTTTAGCTGTACCAATTCCAAAACCAGGGAAAAATCATGCAGAACCTACGAATTATCGACCGATAGCTTTGACAAGTTGTTTGTGTAAAATGATAAACAAGAGATTAGTCTGGTAATTAGAGTCCAACAATCTCATTTCAGAATATAAGTCGGGTTTTCTTTCGTAGTACCAACGACAATTTAATAAAACTAGAAACATTTATACGAATTGCTTTTATTGTATCTCTTGTGTATTTTTATTTTGGATGGCCATATGGCCATTTTGTGGGAAAGTAACTGTCCTTATGGACTTCCTTTGTTTAGGTTTCCATTATGGTCTGGTCGCTTAATGTTTGTGTTTTTTTCCCTTTGGCGTCTTTGATGGGTGGAGTAAGTTAATTGTATCGATTCCTGATCTTTGTGTTACTTCTACTTTTATTAACAGAGAACACGTAGAAGCTGTCTTTTTCGCCTAGGAGAAAGCATACGGTACGACATGGCGTTATGGAATATTGAAACATCTCATAACTTAGGCTTAAGTGGAAAACTTCCCAGTTTTATTCAAAGCTTTTTAGGTGAGCGCATATTTCAGGTGCGTGTGGGATCTGCCATGTCAGATCTCTATTAACAAGAGCAAGGTGACCCACAAGGTAGTATTCTCTCAACTACGCTATTTAACATCAAATAAACAATATTGTACAATGTTTGGATGACAAAACAGATTGTCCATTGTATGTTGATGAGTTTTGTATATGTTCAAAATATGAAAGCAATTGAACGAAAGTTACAGCTACTTTCTCACAAAATGGCCAATAGGCAATCCAAAATAAAATAATATAAGCATCACAAACATCCAAAGACAAACCATAACAAAAGTAAACTGCGACAGAAGAACCTACTTGGAACAATCAGCATAAACGAATTCCACTGGGGGGGGGGGCTTAAATCGTTTTTTCGCGGCCACAATCCTCGCCCTTACTTCTGTCGCGATTTAGACAAATAATACGTTCAGTCCGCATGAAGGCCTCCTAACTCATCAGTGCAACATCTCCGTGAACACAAATTATCAAACAACCACAGAGATGAAACAACGGTGAGGACTCGATAGCAAGAAACCACTGAAACGCTGGAGCAAAATAAAACCAACAGTTAGACTCCGATGGGCCCGACCAGAGATAGAGCATCAGGCACGAGCCAACATTACCTTGAATTAGATATCTCTAATTCTCAATAAGCCTTTACACTGGAACCGTCATAGAAGCTGAAGCCTGACCCACCGGCGTGCAATTAAAGAGGGAAGCAAAATTGTCAACCGTGATTGGGTTTACTACCATGCATGCAGTCTGTCGTATGACATTTATGTTGTACCCAATCTTTTTATATCGAATAATGATTTCACGAAATTTGGTGCTGAAGTCATTGCAGTTATATATTTTTTTTTTTCTGAATTTGTATACTTAGTCACCATAAAATTCGCCTTCCGATAGACCTTGTTGCAGAAGAGATTTAAAAACAATATTGAATTTTGAAATTAAATCAGAATGACGGCTATAAAATTTTGAAAAGGCTTTGCGTAGTTTATGGTACCAATAACCCTGATTAAGAAAGTCTTATATAAAATCTTTGGATACTATCCACCACCAAGGCCTTCGTCTGGCTATCGGAGCCTTCCGTACTTCTCCTGTATTAAGCCTTTATGTAGAAGTAGGTTAACCATCTTTAACTTCGCGCAGAGACAAACTTTGTCTTCAGTATGCTATCAGACTTGCAGTACATTTCCTCTGGCGTTCGTAGCTGGATCATTACAGGGTCACTGATGAGGCTTTAATAGCCGAAACTACGTAGTATGACCCATCTTCTTCCTTATGAATGTGTTCATTGCTCTTAAAGGAACTCATTTTAGATTTTTATTTGCTGTTAATCCATCGAACCCGGCATTTAAAATTTCATTTCCACCTGTATTTGTAGATAAGTATGAAACTATAACCACAGCATTCAAACCTTTTGGATTACGTATTTTACCACAGCTAGAAAATTCAGCTATCGACCTTAAAAATATTCCGAAACATGAACACGCCGAAGTTCCATCTTGGCGTATTAAACAAACTTTTATTCTGTTCCACTTACATGATGGAAAAAATCCGAATCAAATCCATTGCTTCTTAACCCTTTACCACTCAGATACGTGTTTTTACGTGTCTGCACCCCCCCACCCCCCATTTTAAGCCCCAGAAACGCCTAAAATCTGCATTTCTACCCCTGGATAGTTATGTTTGCTTTAGGATTTGTTGGGCAAAAAAGTGACATGTTTTTTCGCGCGCCTCCCCACTAAAAATATTCTGGGGGGGGGATTGAAGGGGGGGCAACGCCCCCCCTCACATCCCGAAAAATTTTGGGTTTATGGCCCAACCGGCCGCTAAAATTTATATCTCAGGGTGTCTGGGGTCAAAAATGCCTGAAAATTGATGCTGATAAAACATGCTACAAACAGTGAAAATGGCCAGTGCCAAACACCTAAATTGTTGCCTTGACAGCTGTGTGAAGATTAAAATGTGGTCAAAAATTCATGTGAAAACACACTTTTTGCCAACTTTGAGATGCCCCCTCTTTAGCATAACAACAATGATCAAGTCATGAAAGGTTGCATTTGAAAGGCTACTGCCCAATGAACATTCATACCGAGTTTGGTGTAAAACAGACCATCCATTATGACACAATGGCTAGTTGAAGTTGCTGTCAGGTGCAACACTGTGAAAATCAGCAAAATTCGCAAAATCCCTGAGTGGTAAAGGGTTAATGAAGAAAATCCCAACTGACCAAAATAATGTTTTTTTTCATCATATTAGTGCAAGAAACAATATTTCAGATAAAATAAATGCATTTTAGGCTAAAATTCAGTATGTTCCCAGATTTCAGTTAACCCTTTACCACTCAGATACGTGTTTTTACGTGTCTGCACCCCCCCCCCCATTTTAAGCCCCAGAAACGCCTTAAATCTGCATTTCTACCCCTGGATAGTTATGTTTGCTTTAGGATTTGTTGGGCAAAAAAGTGACCTGTTTTTTCGCGCGCCTCCCCACTAAAAAAATTCTGGGGGGGGGGGATTGAAGGGGGGCGTTGCCCCCCCTCACATCCCGAAAAATTTTGGGTTTATGGCCCAACCGGCCGCTAAAATTTATATCTCAGGGTGTCTGGGGTCAAAAATGCCTGAAAATTGATGCTGATAAAACATGCTGCAAACAGTGAAAATGGCCAGTGCCAAACACCTAAATTGTTGCCTTGACAGCTGTGTGAAGATTAAAATGTGGTCAAAAATTCATGTGAAAACACACTTTTTGCCAACTTTGAGATGCCCCCTCTTTAGCATAACAACAATGATCAAGTCATGAAAGGTTGCATTTGAAAGGCTACTGCCCAATGAACATTCATACCGAGTTTGGTGTAAAACAGACCATCCATTATGACACAATGGCTAGTTGAAGTTGCTGTCAGGTGCAACACTGTGAAAATCAGCAAAATTCGCAAAATCCCTGAGTGGTAAAGGGTTAAACAAAACTTTCAGGTACTGCAGTTACGTTATGATGATTATTAGCAAGTCTTTACTGATGGTTCCAAAGAAGAAGAAAAAGTTCGTTGTGCGTATGTTTCTAAAGATACGCACCAAGCCTTGCGCCTTCCAGATGGTTCATCTATTTTTACAGCTGAAGCCAAAGCAATAGACCTAGGTTTAGATTTTGTCAGTTCTTCAACAATTCAAAAAAGCAATTATATTCTCCGATTCACTTTCTGTGCTTAATATTTGAGACCATTCATCATCCAAAAATCCTCAAATACAAAAATTGATCGAAAAACATCATGGCATTTCTAAAACACACCAAATCTTGCTTTGTTGGCTTACGAGCCACATCGGAATTGTCGGCAATGAATATGCTGACGAGAAAGCAAAGGAATCGCTCAATCTTGATCCGTCTGTTTTTAAAATTTCCTTTAATAATTTCAAACCATTTATCAACAGATACATCTTGTCTGAATGGCAAGGCGAATAGGACCGTGAAATAAATAACAAACACCATGCCATTAAACCTGTCGTTGGGACTAAATGCTCTCCTCCACAGTTTTCCAGGAAAGAGGATGTAGTATTAACGCGACTGCTCATTTGCCATACTGGAGTTACTTGTTCTTATATTTTAATGGTGATAATCAGCCTTCTTGTGTAGCATGTGATAAGCCATTCACTGCTTACCATATCATAATGGAATGTGTAGACTTTTCACAGTCCCGTAACGTATAATTCAAAGATGACACTTTGCAACAATTGTTTCAAGATGTACCTGTTGATAATATTATTTTATTCTTAAAAGAAATTGGACCGTTTCATAAGATCTAACTGTTTTAGATTTTTATACATATCATACTTACTGTTTTACTTTTAATACCCTTATAATTCTTCATGCCGTTAAACCATAACCCATTGACGCTTATGACCCACAAGGAGGGTTGACGCGTCGTTAAACACGAAATCATCATCGTCCTATTTAATTTCAAAATTCTGTGTTGGACCTGGGTTTCTTCCGCGGACGGGTCTGTCGGGCCCGGGTTTTGTGGTAATATAGTGTTTAAGTTCAGAAGTGCGTGTATTTGCAGTGGCTTGGGCACCCGGTTTCGTGAGGTAGTTCTTCGAAGTAGGAAGATTGGGTACGGCGTGGGTGCTCTACGGCGGGCTGTATGCGTGGTGGTTGGCCCGATCGCGGTTGGCAACTTTGCTTGCCTAATTGGTTATTCGCCGATGGCTCAGGCCTCGGATTCTGTGACGATTCCGGCGTAAGGGCATACTGAGAATTGGAGAGAATTTGATTTCATGTAATGTTTGTTGGTGCTGGTGCTCTGTCTCTGGTCAGGCTGTTGGTTTCCGTTTGTTCCATCATTTCATTGGTTTCTTGCTGCCGAGTCGTCAACGTTGTTTTGTCTCTGTGGTTGTTTGCTTTTTGTGTTCTCGGAGTGTTGCGCTGGTGGGTAGGTAGGCCTTCATGCGGACTGAACAGGTTGTTTGTCTAAATCGCGACGGAGGTGCGGGTAAGGATTGCAGCTGCGTAAGGTCGATGTAGGACCCAAGTGGAGTACGTTTCGCTTGCCGACTCGGGGCGGTTCTTCTGTCGCGGTTTATTTTTGTTGTGGTATGTCTTTTGGTATGTGTATCGCTTGTATGGTTTTGTTTTTGATAGCCCGTTGGTCATTTTGTGGGAAAATAACTGTCCTTTTGGCTTTTCGCTATTGATGTGTCCGTAAAAGTCTAGTTATATCATGGTTGTGTTTCTCTCCCTTTTGTGTCACTGATGGAAGCTGTGCGTTAATTGTATCGAGGCCTGATCATTGTCTTCACTTCTATTGTGACTACATCTCGTGCATAAATAATACATGATTTAATATTGTTCAGCTTTTTTTCACTTTTTAAAGCTCGTTTTACAGCCCAGACATATCACGCAAACAAGGTCAATGATAAATGTCCACGATTCCACCTCCCACCAAGAAAATATAACAGAGAGTATGTCTCCAACTTTTCAGTAAGTGATGATTTCGAAATATGTTTTACACGGAAACTCAACAGAAAGCATTAAAAATAATTAGGTAAAAAAAATTTCACGAACATACTACTATTTCGTATTGATGTTTAAAAGAATTTAATGAAGGTATGTTTCTAAATTAACTAGCAAATGACCTGAATACATTTTCAACAAATCTTATATTGATGACGATTTTCCCAAATGGTTTTCCCTTGTATTAAAGCATTTAAACAGTCTAGCGCTTATTAAAGCGCGAACATCTTCCAGACCGGTATAAACCAGAAATATCTCCGATGCAAACACTAAGAGATAATTGCAAACGCCTAAAACAGTGAGGAGCTTATTGAAAAAAAAAAAAAAAAACGAAGTAAAACTAGGGGGTTGATTAGACTACTAAAACGTAAATATTTTTCAGAGTTGATAGCAAATAGAAAAAATCTGTCAATGTATTTGGAAGCACTTATGGCCAGTCAACAAAAATAAAAACAAAAATAAACTCATTTTTGATTTTTATTTGCCCTCACTGCAGCTGGTGTTGTGCCGTGTGGCGGCCGTAAAACGTCTCCCCGTACATCAACCATAGTGCAGTTTATATTTTACTTTTGGTCCTTTGAGATCAGCGTGAATATTCTGAGAAATCAGAAATAAATTATTGGTTTAGACTCATATTCTAGACAGGTTTTTAATTATTTGGACCGCATTTTGATTTATATCAGTCTTTGTATCGACTGCCTATTCGAAATTTGCAAAATTGCAGTATGTTTCCTCTGGCTTTCTTTGCCGGATCATTACAGGGTCACTGATGAGGCTTTATTAGCCGAAACTACGTAGTATGACCCATCTTCTTTCTTATGAATGTTTTCATTCCTCTTAAAGGAACTCATTTTTGATTTTTATTTGCCTTATAATCTGCCTAATGAGCTTGTCATAAATAGTGATCACATAACCGAGTCAGGTACTCTTGCTTCCGAATTTAATAAATATTTTGCCACAATAGTCGAATTTTCGAATAAAAACACCACCGTGTGTCCTTCTATAGATACTGATTAGATAAAATTGAAGGAAAGTATCTAGTGACATATCATTCACTATTCCCTTCATTTCAATGACAAGTTACGTCCTTTCTAGAACATATTTAACGTCACTACAGCTGTTGTCTGGGAATGTGTGGCGGCCGTAAAATGTCTCCCTGCCCTACATCATAGTGTAGTTTATATTTTCTTGTCCTTGCGAATCATTGATTCCATTGTGAAAATATCTGAGGGTCACTGATGAGGCCTAAATGATGTTACCATTAGGGTCTAGTAAAGTTTATGTATGTGGTTCTTTCCCTTTGGTATCTATGATGGGAGCTGTGGGTTAATTGTATCGAGTTTTGATCATTGGTTGATACTGCGGTGTTGACGTCAGCACTCAAGTACTGATTTAAATAACTATATTATATATTTAATTTTTGCAGTATAAAATTCTAATTTTTCTGAAGCTAAGACTGACTTGTCAGGTGTGACATGTAACTTAGCGGATATGGTTGCGCTACGTCGGTCGATGTTTGCTCGGAGGGGGGTGTGCTGCGGTTGCCGGGTCTTGTACATCATCGGTTTCGGTTTCAGAACTTATGGGTTTAGACACACTGATTAAGATTAAATATCAGAAAGGCCTCTATGTCACTAAATTTGGTATAGTTACGCCTTAATTGCAACCACTTGATCGGTATCTCTGCTGGTGGATGATTCGTTCGTCCCCGAGGTACCATTAGCTCAGTATCAGTTCCTTAGTGCTGAGGTTGATACTTCGGCGTTAACGTCAGCACTCAAGTACTGATTTCAATAACTATATTATATATTTAACTTTTGCAGTATAAAATTCTTATTTTTCTAAAACTAAGACCGACTTGTCAGGTGAGACATGTAACTTAGCGGATTTGGTTGCCACTTTTTGTTATGTTTTAAATTTTGCAAGTCTCGCTACTTTGGACATCTCCTTCCTGATGCCCGGGACTTCCGTGGAGTGTGGGCCGTGTTTACTTATGTTGGCTCGGTGGGGGACGCCTATAAGTCCGCGGGTGGGCGTCTTTTGCCTGATGCCTCCAGTTGACCTGTCGCATGCGCTACGTCGGTCGATATGTGCTCAGAGGGGGATGTGCTGTGTTTACCGGGTCTTGTACATCATCGGTCTCGGTTTCAGAACTTTGGGGTTAAGACACACTGATGAAGATTAAATATCAGAAAGGCCTCTTTGTCACTAAATTTGGTATAGTTACGCCTTAATTCCTTCACTTCTATTGTAATAGATAATTCGATGGAGGATATCGACAAAGTGGACATTGAAAGTACACTTTGCTTTGACTTTCCCTAAGCATTTGACTTGGTAGACCACGATATACTTATAAATAAACTCTCATTATACGAAATCAGCGCCTTATCGTTCCATTTGTTTAAGTCCTAATGTCATTGTCGCATGCAAGCTAATGGAAGTAAAACTAGTTTCTGCGACCTATCCCACGTTCGCTCTGGTGTTCCACAATGGTCTGTACTTGTTCCTAAATTTATTTAGAGGTTTGCTCTGGCTCACCTCCCTTATCCCCCGAGCAAGCATGTTAGTGCAGTGGATAGAGCGCTGAACTCTGAACCAGAGGGTCATGGGTTCCCGGAAGAGGATTTTTCCTTAAAAAAAAAACAACAACAAAAATTATAATAATAATAATAGTTATTATAACTTGCAAGTTTGTAGATTTTTATTATTTATTTATTTATTTTATTTTATTTATTTATTTATTAATTTTTATGTCAAATCTAAATTTCGTTTATTATGCAAAGGCTTGAAAACAGGATTTAATTCATGTTCATATGTTCTTATGGGTATGTTTTGGTACTCTTTCAATTGCTGCAGTCTGTTTATCTCTTTCACATTGGAAAATGGCTTTTTCTGGCAAAATCGAAAAAAATGGAATTGTATATATTTTTTTTTTTCAAATAAAAACACTTAAAATGAGATTTTGTGTTCAGTGTTTCTTCTGGTTCCCTTTCAATGGCTGTGGTCTGTTTTGCTCTTTTATGAAAAAAAAAAAAAAAAAAAAAAAAATGAAAAACCCATCCATAATCGTGTTAGGCATTTTTCTTGTTATTAAAAATACAAATCTAATCTCATCAGAATCTAAGCTCAAAGACAACTTCCAGTGATTTAAAGAAATGGAAAATTTTCTGAACTACCATAGCTGGCCGTTGCCTGAATATGCAGGAATAAGATTTCAATAATATATTTCAATTTCGATTTCATTTTCTGCCAGTTTCTGAAGGGGAGTTGTTTATTTGTAAGAGCAACGAAACAATGGCTCACTTAAGGCTCTCATATAACTGGTAACAGTTTATTAAGTATAAGCTCTGGGTAAAAGAACACCTACCTGCAGCAATCCCTAGTTCTATTACAACTAATAGAATGACCTGTAAACTCTTTCAAATATAACTTAATCAAAAAGTGCAAACACCAAAATAATATTACACTTGCGTCACCATACCACTTCTTTGAATCTGGACCTCTTCATGAAAATCTAGCTGAAATTCCCATATGCAGTTGTTATAATAAAGAGGATTCTCAGCATTATTTAATCCACTGCACGCATCAGCAATCTCAATGCACAACCTTGATGAATGCTATATCCAAAATGCAGGCACTTACTGCTCTATGGCAATTGCATTGCATTTATATTATATTATCTGCTGCTATATGACAATTCCAACCTCTCCTACATTAAACGCTGTTAAAACTCAAGCAAATGAATGTTGCAAGTATAACTTGAGACCCGAACTATATCTGTATTACTTGCCTGTTGATGTAAGCTAAGTTGTTCCTCTCCAAGAAAGCATTTTTTTTTTGTATATTGTATATTATTACATACTGTTTGGTTCTTACAACTATTTATTTATTTATTGTTGTGAGTTTACTTAATCACATGAAATAACTATCACACTGTTTAATTTGAGCCGTCAAACAATCTGCCATCAAGTAAACAACGTTACAATGCTGAGGAGAAGAAGTCTATGCGTACATGCCATTTAGACCTAAAACTACCTGTGTTACCGCTTACCCGACCGACCCTGCTTCAGATCCCCCCCCCCCCGATACTGTTTTTATCAATAAAAGAAGATAAAAATTAAAACCCCGACCCTACCATTTTCAATTTCCACCTGATTACACTCTTCTGGAGTCCATGTCTATTGATCTGAACATTGCTATTTGCCAATTGTCTATGGATTAATGATTTTGGATTAACGCTTTGGTACTACGACCTAAACTACCTTTCAATTTCCGATCCTACCCAGTGTCGTCTTTTGCATTTTCCTAAATAAGTTAAAGGTTTGTAGGTTTTGCCATTTCACAATACAGAGCTGACATTTTTGAGCATCTAAAATGAATTATGATATACATACAGTACAAGTCTTGAGATGACACTTATAAGCTTGTACGCTTACAGTCAGATCCTTTTGCCATGTCTTATGTGTGATTGTATTTGATATTGGCTTCTATTAAGATATTGTTTAAACCAAGTCTCAACACGGCAATTTAAAAAAAAAAAAAAAAAAAAAAAAGTGTACAAAAACAAAAACACAAAAAATATAGGCCCGACCCTGCTTTCTTCGGCAGACAAAATGAAATAATAAAAAAAGCAAGTTTTTCCAACCTACCGACCAAAATGTTTTGCAGCATGTCAGCAGAATTTTACGCCTTTTGCTTTCACTCTAATTCTGTTACCATGTTGTATATAAAATATTTTTGAACGTAACATATCCATCAGCAAAACACGCATATTCAAATATGGACAGTTTTACACGTCCAAAAATTAAAATTCTCAGAAGAAAAAATGCGAAAAAAAAATGCAATTTTTTTTCTTATTTCTGTACGAAATATAGATTGTGGGTACTCGTTAGAACCGCCTCATCGAGGCGGTTCTGACAGTACCAGCAAGCAATATTTTAGAGCAGAAATAAGAAAAATAATGTTTACCCGTGTAAACCCTAGTTTTCTCTATAAAAAATTGGGTTTATGGGGTGTCAAAATTACATAGGCGTGTTTTCGTGATGTCGAAAGTTACTTCCGGAACGCTCCAATAGCACATGCCTAAGCATTCCCAGCGACACAGGCTGAACAATTATGCTGCCTGAATCTTTAAACTTCGTTGGACGAAAATGCCAAAATATCTTGATTTACATCATTTTACCAGATAAGATATGTTTACTGCGTTCAAGTAATCTATTATTGCCAACAAATGATTCAAGATTACACCATTTTATCAATTTCTATTGATTATTAGAGGTTCTATGTATATTGTGTGACTTGATCAGGTTTTTACATGTTATTAAAATGTTACAACTTGTGTAAATATCAATTTTTAACTGAGACTATAGTTATACAATAAACTACAACTTCCCTTATTTCCATGAAATGTATGTATGGGTTTATTTCGCCGAGGTCGTTGGTAAGTTCATTCTTACACCTTTGAAAGACTTCCTTAAAAAACAACAGTTTTTGGTGGCGCTGGCAAAGTTGGAATTAACATGTCCGTGAATTTTATCGTTGTGTAAAACCCGGCGAATCACTCACAATCTGCAAGAAGTTCCGTTGATTATATCGATGTGCAAAATCCAGTCACTCACATACAAACTTAGCGCAAAGCCCTTCGGGCTTCATGCAGTTTGTGGTTGATTCGCCGGATTTTATTGAATATTGATAATACCTATTTCGATGGTTTGATCAGTCAAATTCATCTCCCCCTAGAATTTCAGTTAAATAAAGCAAATTCTTCTGATACCGAGGCCCCGTATTTTGGACTTACACCTTTCTATTGTAGATGGGTTTGTTTCGTGCAAAATTTATAACAAACGCGATGATTTTGATTCTGAGATTGTAAATTTTCCTTTTTTTTGATGGTGATGATCCTCGTGCGCCATCCTATGGCGTTTATATTTCGCAATTAATTCGATTTGTCAGAGCGTGTAGTCATGTAACTGACTTCAACACTCGTAATAAACTGTTAACGGCTAAACTTCTTAATCAGAGTTATCGGTACCATAAACTACACAGAGCCTTTTCAAAATTTTATAGACGTCATTCTGATATAAGTTCAAAATTCAATATAATAATTGGACTTAAATCTCTTCTGCAGCAAGGTCTATCGGAACCCGATTTTTATGGTTACTTAGTATATATATAACCGCAATGACTTCAACACCCGATTTCGTAGAATCATTCTTCGATATAGCAAGATTGGGTACAACATAAATGTTATACGACAGACTGCATGCATCGTAGTTAACCCAATCACGGTTGACAACTTTGCTTTCCTCTTTAATTGCACGGCGGTGGGTCAGGCCTCAGATTCTATGACGGTTCCAGCGTAAATATGTTCTGTAAAAGGGTTATCCTTTAGAAGCAAGGAATACACACAGAACTGAAAAATATGGAGTGTACGTTTTCTGGGCCAGACTAGCTAGTTTCGGCCAATTAGGCCTCATCAGTGGCTCTCGGATTTTTTTCAAAATTCCACAATGGAATCAATGATCCCAAAGGAGAAGAACATATAATCTACACTATAATGTAAAGGCTTATTGAGAATAAGAGAGATCTAACTCAAGGTAATATTGGTTGGTGCGTGATGCTCTATCTCTGGTCGGATCCATCGGAGTCTAACTGTTGGTTTTCTTTTGCTCCAGAATTTCAGTGGTTTCATGCTGGCGAGTCCTCACCGTTGTTTCATCTCTGTGGTTGTTTGAATATTTGTAGTCACGGAGATATTGCACTGATGAGTTGGGAGGCTTTCATTTAGAATCATTTTGAAAATAGAGTTCTGCTTAAGCCGATGCTAGGGGGCGTGGCCGGTGTAGCACATTTCAGAACTGGTCATGAACAGACTCAATAAATCCGAGTCTGCTTTTTTCGTTTATTTGGTGTACTCATTGCTTCCAAAGGATCTAGCTATTCAGAACTTATTTATCTTCACTGCAGCTGGTACTGTGCCGTGTGGCGGCCGTAAAAAGTCTTCCCGTACATCCATCATAGTGCAGATTATATTTTCTGGTCCTTTGGGATCATTGAGTTCATTTAGAATCATTTTAAAAACAGAGTTCTGCTTAAGCCGGTGCTAGGGGGCGTGGCCGGTGTAGCACATTTCAGTACTGGTCATGAACAGACTCAATAAAATCGAATAATTTATTTTCGTTTATTAGGTGTTTTCTTTGCTTCCAAAGGATCTAGCTATTCAGAACTTTTCTAACTTCACTGCAGCTGGTGTTGTGCCGTGTGGCGGACGTAAAAAAGTCTCCCAGTACATCCATCATAGTGCAGATTATATTTTCTGGTCCTTTGGGATCATTGAGTTCATTTAGAATCATTTTGAAAATATAGTTCTGCTTAAGCCGTGCTAGGGGGCGTGGCCGGTGAAGCCAATTTTAGTACTGGTCATGAACAGACTCAATAAAACCGAGTCTGCTATTTTCGTCTATTTGGTGTATTCTTTGCTTCCAAAGGGTCGAGCTATTCATATCTTATTTCAGAAGGTCTGAAAAAATATTTGTCTAAATCGCGACGGAAGTAACGGCTAGGATTGTGGGCACGTAAAATCGATTTAAGCACCCGCCCCAGTGGAATTCGTTTCCGCTGACCTCTCCAAGGCGGTTTTTTTGTCGCGGTTTATTTTTGTTATGGTTTGTCTTTGGGTGTTTGGGTCGCTTATATTTTTTTTTGACAGCCTATTGGCCATTTTGTGGGAAACTAACTGTTCTTTTTGCTTTCCGCTTATAATGTTTCCATTAGGTCTGTTGTTTCATGTTTGTGGTTCTTTCACTTTGGTGTCTCTGATTGGAGCTGTGGGTTGATTGTATCGATTCCTGATCTTTGCCTCCACGTCTATTTTACAAATCGATAAAATAAAAAAAAATGTTAATTCATTCCTACAGTGGCCACCTTTACGGGTAACAAAGGCGAGACCGCACTTCTACACAGCATTACGAATACACGCCTATATAATTCTGACCCCCTCCCACTCCACTTTTATATGGTAAAACTGAGGTTAGCATGGTAGACCTTATGTTTCTTATTTCTACTCTAAAATATAAATTGTGGGTACTCGTAAGAACCGCCTCATCGAGGCGGTTCTAACGAGTATCCCCAATCTATATTTTGAGCAGAAATAAGAAAAAAAAATCACAATAGCTATCGGAAAATATTCATTTTTTAGGCGGTAAAATTTACAATGTATTTGTATAGGCGTGTTTTCATTCTGTTCTCCACAGGCTCGCCTGCGCCTTTGTTGTTCGTATTTTCTGTTTGTTTAACTGTGCAATAAGTATCGTTTACTCGCACGTTGGCTCAATGAGACACCCATCTCGTTACAGCTTCTGCCGATTGTCTGCTGAATATGGATAAAGGATTGTGCCGCGCAAACTTTTATCGCTGGTACTGGGACAACACCGAGTGTAAATGTAAATACTTCGTCTATGGAGGTTGTGCAGGCAACAAAAACAATTTCAAAGCCGAAGAGTGGTGTATGGACGCTTGCAAGAACACTCCTTGTGGAAACCCTTCAAATGGTGATGTTCAGCCAACTGATCAAGGTAAATACATACAGTCTTACACGAAGCGTGGTATAGTAGTCGCAGATAGGATTATCCAGGTGTTGTCAATATATGTCGAATTCGCTCATTCCACCAGAAGATTTGGTAGAGCGCCTGTCGCATGTTTTCTGCAAGCGGACCAAATGGCCCTATACGCCACAGCTTTGTTTGTGTTACAGTTGAATTCACACAATCGGGTCACTGGGTTTACCTTTTTCTTGAGGCAGGTGAAAACGATAGCTCCGCCTAGACAATCTTATCTGCGACAACTATAGCTCAGGGCTAGAGGCTCCCGGTTCGCTTCCTGGCAGCGACGATAAAATGCAGTGCCCGAACAAGCTCTTCGGATATAGTGCACATCAAAGGCGTATTTTATCTACGTGATTATGAGCAGAGACTCTATGAGAGTTATGTTTATTAAAAGGGGGTTTAAACAAAATATTGTTTTAAATAATCTCATTTAGGTTAAAAAAGTAAAGAAAAAGACTGACATCTTTGTTTCATTAACTCAAAAGTGAAGAGAAGTAAACAAACACGATAAAGGTAAATGAGCTGATTGATTGAGCCCCGCCCAGCGAATTTGTGTCTTCGAGCATTCCATCATGACAAATTTTAACTGCGCATGCCCAGCCATTCAGAGGGGCCAGGGATATGGCTGTCTGTCTGAAGGTTCCTCTTGATTCACTGCTTGTATGAGCGAGCAGCGAAGGTTCTGGCGAGACTGCGCGGATGCGAAGGCTCGCCTGAACCTTCGCTGCTCGCATAGGCGATAAGTACCAAAATCGCTTGACGGGGCCCAATTCAAGTTTTAATCAATGAAATAAGATTTGTTTCATTTATTTATTTATGTTTGAATGTGTGTGACATAAAGCATTCTTTAAGAGCTTTATGCTCAACATGCGCTCGTTTATACCATCGACTACCAAATTAATTCAAGGCAGCAGCGATTATATCTCTACATTTATTGAAATTAATTTTAGAAGGAAATCGATATTTCGGTCCTTTAGAAATTATATTACGTATCCTAGAATCAGGAAAAAAAATAAATTGCCAGTAATAATATGACAAGCAGCAGGATAGCAAAACACTGAAATTTTACAATCACGGGTACCAGGTGTGTTAGTGTCAATATCAAGATTAACAATTATAGATCTAACAGGTTAATTGTATATATAGCAAATTATGGGTGCTTCAGTATTTTGAAGGTAAGTAGGAATGGATGAAATCACCGAACTGTCCCGGAAGTTACTAGGTAAATCTATAAAATCCAAACCCTTATTAATGATGGATATTTTGATGTAATGACATTTGTGATTAATTTCAGAATCGATGAAAGGACGAAGAGCATGCTGAGTATAACATCTAATTAAAAGAGTGGCATCGTATAACTGATAAGAACTATTGTAGAAATTATTCGCCTCGTTGTCCGGAGTCCGTAACACAGAAATGGTTTATGAACTTAGAAAAGCAAGCATTGAGTGGCGTCCATGATTCAATAATATTATCGACGGTCTCGTCAGCCTGGTATTGTTTCTTTTAAGAGCACGTAATTTACGTTTATAAGTGCCACTTTTTCTGGTGCCGTGCGATATTGTTTTACGTTTTCGTCAATCCAAAGACTTAAATCAATCTGCGTTGTGAAACTTCAATAGCGAGTATGTAAATCTCTTAGCTCAGGTGAGCGATACGGGACCATCATTGTCAAATTGTTTAAACAAACCCGACACATTACAAAATCCTCAACCTAATGATATGCGCCTGAAGTAAATACTCAGGTCTGTTTGTTCATATGCATAGTTCCACAGTCTGTTTTCATCAATCTGTTTTCCAGTTATTTAAGGGGAATGGATAGACCTTCACGGGAGGCAACACCTGCAAAAAGGATTTTTGTGTTCCATGTCAATAGAGTCAACTCTTAAAGGAAATAATTTTGCTCCTCGGAAAGAATTTGCTCCTGCGGAGCAAAATTTTTTCCTTTAAGAGTAGACCCTCTTTTCAGTGGGACAGAGCCTACAGAACAGCGAACAGGAAGTCCCAAAAGTTGCCTCCCTTTGAAACATGGCGGAACAATTTACCAGGTGTTCCCATTCCCCTTAAGTTCCCGGATGCACAAATCAGGCTAGTCTTGGTCCTGGGCCCACGATTGCAATCGTACCTTAAGGGGAATCGGAACACCTAACATATTTTTCCGCCATTTTTTAAAGGGAGACAACTTTCGGGACTTCCTGTTCGTTTTTTTCTTCTATAAGCTGTGTCGCATTGACAGGGGGGTCTGCTCTTAAAGTAAAGAATTTGCTCCGAATTTGCTCCTCTGGAACAAATTCTTTTGACCCCTATTGAGTTACCTCCCCTGAAGGTGATCCCATTCCCCTTAAGTTAAGGTCGAATTACAGATTTAAGGAGGAATTCTTATTTTAGTAAATTATTTCATGAAAAAATGTAAAAAATTTATTCAAAAGCCGCCTTTTTTATTTACATTGCTAAGTATTTAACATCGGATAAAAACTCTGGGTAAAAATATTGATTTTATGCTCAAATTTGATGAGCATGTCTCTGAAATGTACAAAAAAGGCCTCAAACCAATTGGCAGACTTAAAATGCATAGGCAATTTCCTATCAAAGAAAGGAAAACTCGCCTTTTACAACTCATTTTTTGGCCCCAAACTTCAGGTATTGCCCATTGACTTGGCACTGCTCATCTAGCACAAATAAACTTTAGAAAACTCAAAAGTGGGCTCTGAGATTTATCAATGATGATTATTCATTCTCTCTCCGGGCTCTCCCAGCTTCGACTAATACACAATACACAATACTAATAATCTGCATGTACGTAGGCTCACACAAATGGCATGTGAAGTTTTTAAGATTTTCAATGAATTGTCATCCCTACTAGTCAACTTAAAATCATAAAAATGTAAGTTCAGGAACGACAGTACAGCAGACATCCACAGAAGTAACAAGTCAAGGTATGGACATCTTCAGCATTTATTTTTTTTTTTCAAAATCCCAGGTCTAGCAATGCAGCTTTGGTGGCTATTATCTTAGCATTTTTCGCTTTCTTGTCTTGCTCTTCTTTCTAATTAATGTGTAGATACTACAGACTCGAGCATTATGTAATTGTGCTTCAGTTTCAGTCCCAACGGGCTTCCGTGGCCTAGTGGTTAAGAGCGCTGACTCTTGATCATTAGGTCTCTCACCGCTGTGGTTCGAGCCTCGCTCGGGTCACATGTGAGACGCTAAGTTCTGCAACGAAAGGTCAGGTGTTTTTTTTTCCGGGTACTCCGGTTTTCGCCCACCTCTGATTAACGATCGACTCGATATGAGTGAAATAATCTTGAAAGGGCTTTAAAACCAAAATAAACAACAAAAAAAAAAAACAAAAAAAAAAAACATTGCAGTCCCATGATTTTTAGTTCATCGTGTTATGTTTTTCTTAAATTTTCGTGCTCTTTTCAAGATATGAGAGCTGAATTACTCACTTGAGGAGGGACCACCTTCTCTTAGTCATGCTGGTTTGATGTGGTCTCTTCACCAGAGATTCATGTATGCTTATGCTCCAGTCTGCTTAAGAAAATCATATAATGATGGAATTTAAGCTGCACATACTAAAACTATAGTATTCTACCACTAGTCGCTTTGGTCATTTTTAGTATATTTTTTTTTTTAACCTTTATCCTTATTTTTCTTTTTTCTTTTCCTTTACAAAATAATTTACAAGTTCCTTTTTAATTTCTAATTTAGCTCAAACTCAGTATTATATTATTACATAATTCTTTAAGACATGAATTTGAATACACGCGACCAGAACAGTACTCGAACCGGCGACCCCTTGCTACAAGCCACTTGCTCTACCGACCGAGCTATCCGGGTGCTGATAGCATTTCTTCAACTTCGAAGTTTCATAGACTCAATAAATAAACTACACTGCATATGAAGTAAGGGGAACCCTTTTACACGCTCCAAGACTGCACTTAACACCGGCTGTTGCAGATATACATAAAGGATCAGTCTCATTAAGGCCATTTTCATGGCTAAAACCGATTTTCTTAAAACTGATATGTATTAACTGTCTTATGGTGCCATAGCCGACTGTTTGGTTTACTGGTTTTTGCTGTATACACGATTTAAGGGGGTGGGGGTAATTCCATCCCATTAAAGCTATAGATACAAAAAGGCTATTTTTCTATTTCCAAGATCATGCTTCAAAATGGGGGTTGTAATAGAAAAAGGTCACTTCTGGACTTAAAAGATCATGATAATATTGTGATGAAATTCTTACCAGAATAGAGTTTATACTCGCTTGTAAGATGCATCCCAATTTCAGTATTTTTTGTTCTTTGGCTTTACGAAAAACCACAGTACAGTCACAGTTTTCAAAATATTTTTAAAAATCTTTTGCTATTATTATCTTGTTATTATAGTGATTGCTGGCATCTGTCAGAATTTATTTTGTGGTCGTTAATATGAGAGTAATCTACCCCACAAAATGTGATTTTGTCCATTTTTCTATATCAGCATGCACTCCTCATTCCATAGTACTCTAAACCCCATTTGGAAGTTAATAACACCTTTTGATGCAAATACGTGTTGATATTTTGTAGGCATTGGAGTCACTTTTGCATGCGACGATGTCATTATGCCCCCCCCCCCTTTTCGATGAGACATATTGTTTTTCTTCCATTTATACTTTTTGAGTTATTTCCCTTGGAAGTTTGTCGGTCAAAAAATCTTTTATGTATGTATTGGCAAATTGTGTCCGGTCAATATTTTTTTATTTTTAGATGGATTTTGAAATTACCTTGCAGAAATGTTAACCATCATGAGACGATGTGTTGTGCGCAAAGTAAAAGTGGGGTTTACAGGAGTAAACCTTATTTTATTTCTACGCTTAAATACGGTGAGGCGGTTCGAACGAATACCGACAACAATCAATATTTTTTAGCAGAAATGAGAGATGTGTCACGCGCATGACCCAGGTTAGTACCTCAAAGGTCAAGGTCATACTTAGAGGTCAAATGTAACAGAAAGCATTTTTTTCGTGTTCTGTCAAAATCTTTATTATTCCAGAATGGATTGTGAAATTACTTTGCAGAAATGTTAACCAACATGAGGCAATGTGTTGCGCGCATGACCTAGGTCGGTTCCTCCAAGGTCACGGTCATACTTAAACGCAAAAGCTCAAAAAAAGGGATTTTTTTTTCTTGTTTGGTCAATAATTTAAATTCATATTCCTGGATGGATGTTGAAATTACTTGGCAGAAATGTTAACCATCATGAGACGATGTGTTGTGCGCAAAGTAAAAGTGGGGTTTACAGGAGTAAACCTTATTTTATTTCTACGCTCAAATACGGTGAGGCGGTTCTAACGAGTACCGACAATCAAGATTTTAGAAAAATGAGAAAATTTACACAATTATTCATCTAAAAATTTTCGTTCTTTCGAAGGTTAGGTTAACAATATATTTGTACAGACGTGTTTTCTTAATTACTTTTCCTCATCATTTGCGTTGAATATATCAGTTCAAAACGGCTACGAACTTATCAAACAGTCCTCGTATGTGTATAGACATGCGGCGCCTGCGTTGTCAATTTGAGTCACTGTAGGGGAGATGACACTGAGTAGTCACAACATCTTATTATACATGCCAGTATGTCGAAATTACATGTACCAACAACTGATAGTTTTCTCCCGACTACAATGCAAGCAACAACGAAACATTAGAAAATAGAACGGTTTATTTGGACAGAACCGGGTCCGAGAGTCTTCGTCATAGGACACAGTTTTATCCGTCGACTTATCAGCTGGTGGTGCAGGAATAAGCGACGGCCACAACCTCCTTGCCATGGCGAGGCGTATGGTGAGGGTGGCATGCATCTCGTCGATTTGGTGGATTTCGTCTCCAAAACTGACAGCGATTGGCGATCCTTCGACTCCGCGTTCATCCAGATCGGTGAAAACGACATAAAAATATGTCGATAAAGTATAAGTAAAACAAAGATCAGAAATCGATACAAGTAACTTACTCCACCCACCAAAGACACCAAATGGAAAGAAACACAAACATTAAGCGATCAGACCATAATGGAAACCTAAACAAAGGAAGGCCATAAGGACAGTTACTTTCCCACAAAATGGCCATATGGCCATCCAAAATAAAAAGACACAAGTGATACACACAGTAAGTAACAAACAACAACATAAACAAATCGCCACAGAAGAACCGTCCTGGAACGGTCAGTGGAAAGATTTACACGAAGGGGGGGGGGGCTTAAATCGATTTTACGTGGCCACAATCCTCGCCCTTACTTCCGTCGCGATTTAGACAAATAAGTTGTTCAGTCCGCTTGAAGGTCCGCAGCACAGTCCGCTCTTACTTCCGTCGCGATTTAGACAATAATTTGTTCAGTCCGCATCACTTTTACAAAAGACTATGAGAGCGTATATGAAGACCATTGACGACATTTCGCAAGGTAAAGGGGTCCGAAACATAAAGATTGGTCAAGTCTTCCTGCAACACAGCAGGAACCTGAACAAAAAGATCAAACTCCACAACAAGTCGTTGATGCAGTGTTTCAGCGACGGTATGATATTAGACTACGGTGACTTGAACTCATTTTTTCATCAGATGCAACCTGGGGTTGATCATATTAACCGAATATTCACAAAAGCATCTCAAAGACTAAATATTTCAAGACTGCTTAAATATGACATGGGTAGAAAATGTCTAATAAGATTTTATACCTCATACATGTATGTTCGACCAGTCCTGGTATATGGCAACATTTTATGGGATAACTGCAATGCCTACGAAGCTGACCTTCTAGAATCGATCCAACTTGATGCTGCTAGAATTATAACAGGATTACGCAGAGGAACTTCACTTGCTTTCTAATATAGAGAACTAGGCTGGACAACATTTGCTGAAAGAAGAAAAAACAGTAAACTAATTCACTTTTACACAATTCTAAACTATGAAACACCAACTTACATCAATAATATTGTAGATGAATACATTTAATTTGAGACAGGATACACCCTAAGAAATAATAATCTACAATATCCTATACCGAGAATAACATCCTTTAAAAATCTTTCTTTCTATCAACCATTGACTTATGGAACAATCTTGATCCAACACTTAATAACTGTACATCACTCTTCTCGTTTAAACAGAAACTTAAAAAAACAGATACCAACATCGCCTATTAATTTTACTTATGGCTAAAGAAGAGATAATATCCTACTGTGCCAACTTAGAAATTCTAAAAGTCAACTTAATCAAGATCTGTACAATGACCACCTTAATGATTCACCAAAATGTGCTGTTTGCAATTGTCCTGAGTCCCTGGAACACTTTCTCATTGTATGTTCTAAATATAAGAATGAGCGAATGAATCTAATAAATGCATTTATACAGAATCCCAAAATATAAGTTTCAATTAATATATCTGCAAACAACTTACTCAGTGGGTACCCAAACTTAACGTATGAAGAAAACTGTACCCTACTTTACTATGTTGTAATGTTTATCAACGAAGCTGAGAGATTCTAAATTACGGTTCTATGCTTTGAAAAATACCGACACGTAAGCCACATATACACTTTTGAACGGAAAGCATGTTTTTAGTTTCAAGGCCTAACCTCACAACATCGAGAAAACATGCTTATATAACAAATGATGTTTGATAGAGATATATGCACATTGGGTTGTATTTTAGCAGTTAACTTTGCATAAAAGCAAATGTGATCTATTAATACATATTTAAAAGGTTTTAACACGACATATAAAAGTTTTTTCTCTCAGTACTTGTTTTAACAATCAACCCTTGCAACTCAGCCTTAATTTAGTTTCGAAGGCTGAGTGCGTGGGGCCTCTGACGTCAGTGAGCAAGCTTGTTGGAGGGAATGTCCTTCGAGTTTAAGAAGGATTCCCCCTTCAGCTTGACAATTTATATGCATATATTTACGATACTTGCACCTTCTCCACTGTAAACAGCGAACTAATGGTATCATATGCGAGAAAAAAGGGAGCTAGCTGCTTCTTACAACCAGATTCAGCCGCTTCCCAAAACCCTGGCGTCTTTGCTTACAATTGTATGCACTATTCTTCTTATTACTGCCCGGGGGCATGGAATATGGTAAAGATTGGGACTGCCTCGCAGTTGCAATGTGCTCCCTAAGTCTATGTTCTGGGCGGAGGCATGACGAAAACCAGAATTTTTGGTCTGTAAAATTTCAATTTTGGTGATGAAGCCTTCGATATATTGGAATAGGCGTTTTCTTCATACCGATATTCTAGTTTTTTAATAATGAAATGCAAACAGTACCTTAATTGTAAATAAAAGTGGGTACAACGCAGCCTCATAAGAACATGGTTTGTTATAACATGATTTTGGATATAACACGATCTCAGGGTGGATCCCAAAACATGTTATGTGGATTATATAAAAACTACCAAAAATGGTCATTTTTCCATATTATCAATACATGTTTTGGGTTGGATACAACGCGGTTGTTTCGCTAAATGGTGTTTGCTTTGAATCCCATTAATAATGTTATAAAGAGGTGGTGGTGTACTACCATCTTATATCATTCTAATATAGCAATACATCATTCTGTCAATCATTACCTTTATCAGTACACATTTTGTCTATTAAACTGTCCTGAAAAACATAAACTCTAGAATTCTGGTTAATTCGGTGAATTGATTAAAATAAGTTTAAATCCACAAAACCTAAAACAAACAATGTTCCGCAACAAAAGGCTATGTGTTTTCCTTTTCATTCTACACTGGCTCTAACCCACCCATTTAACCACTCGAAATATGTGAAATAATAATCAAAGGGACATACAACCGAAAGTTAAAAAAATAATAAATAATTTTTATCATCCAAGCGAACAACTGGCTCGATATGAGTGAAATATTCTTGAAAGGGTCGTAAAATCAACATCAAATAAAAATGTCAAAACCATATAAAAATGTCTCTGCTTTGTGCATAGTGATCGATATGGACTGGGCTTTTTATCACTATATGCATTGTCTGACCAGGTCACTAAGCTTTAACTTTTGTGTCCGTGACACAGTGTTTGTAGCCGCCCCCGCCCATTGGGGCCTGAAGAAATAAATTGACTACATGATGAATTGATTCCACGCAGAGCTGAAACCGACCGAACTAGTTCTTGTAAACCGATCAGAAGAACTAAGCCAGCCCAGGTAAAGCGGTGCGAGTTGGACCGTCCATGCTTATAAACCCTATTGGTTTCATTGGGCGACAGGGCTTGAGATGTCATCTCATCTCAATGTCGGGTAAAAGTCCCACAAAATTGGAAGCGTCTCATAAATGACCTATACACTGTTGACGGGGACGTTGAACCTCAAAGTCAAACAAACAAAAACAAGACACATTGTTTCAGTATATATAGATAGATAGACTTTGAGCAATAGCAGCAGAAAGCTATTAAGCTAAATGCAGACGGCATTATTCAATATGCTCCATTGCGAAAAAATAGTGCTTGTCAGTGCAAGGGAATCGTCTGCTGGGCTAAAATTTTCAAAGGTAGATATAGGGCATTGATCGTGGCTCTGAATAATATGAAGACAAGAGGGCCATGATGGCCCTGGATCGCTCACCTGATCCATAGAGTAACAAGTGGGCCCAAGGGAGGGCCATTATTGACCCCAAGGTTATAATTTACATAATGTAAGGGAGGTCTAAAAAGGTGAAGCTTCATACCAAATATCAACAAAGGCTATAATTGTCCACTAGATGAAGCTCCATACCAAATATCAAAGACATAGGCCTTGCAGTTTCAAGATTTTTAAAGATTTCCCTATAAAAGTGTATGTAAAACCAAAGGGCCCTGAGGCTGGGGCATTTTTGGCCTCAGGGCTATAAGTTGAACAATCTTGGTAGAGGTCTACTAGCTGAAGCATCATACCAACTATCAAAGACCTAGGCCTTGTGGTTTCAGAGAAGTAGATTTTTAAAGATTTTCCCTATATAAGTCTATGTAAAACCAAAGGGCCCCGGAGGGGGGGGGGGGTGGCATTTTTGGCCCCAGGGTTATAATTTGAACAATCTTAGTAGAGGTCCACAAGATGAATCTTCATACCAAATATCAAAGACCTGGGCCTTGCAGTTTCAGAGAAGAAGATTTTTAAAGATTTTCCCTACATAAGCCCATGTAAAACCAAAGGGCCCCGGGGCAGGGGCATTTTTGGCCACAGCACTATAATTTGAACAATCTTGGTAGGGGTCCACCAGATGAAGCTTCATACCAAATATCAAAGACCTGGCCCTTGGGGTTTCAGAGAAGAAGATTTTTCAAGATTTTCCCTATATAAGCCCATGTAAAACCAAAGGGCCCCGGGGCGGGGGCATTTTGGCCCCAGCACTATAATTTGAACAATCTTGGTAGGGGTCAACTAGATGAAGCTTCATATCAAATATCAAAGACCTGGGCCTTGCGGTTTCAGAGAAGAAGATTTTTACAGATTTTCCCTATATATGCCTATGTAAAACCAAAGGGCCCCGGGGCGGGGGCATTTTTGGCCCAAGCACTATAATTTGTACAATCTTGGTAGGGGTCTTCTAGATTAAGCTTCATACCAAATATCAAAGACCTGGGCGTTGTGGTTTCACAGAAGAAGATTTTTGAAGATTTTCCATATAAGCCCATGTAAAACCAAAGGGCCCCGGGGCAGGGGCATTTTTGGCCCCAGCACTATAATTTGAATAATCTTAGTAGGGGTCCACGAGATGAAGCTTCATACCAAATATCAAAGACCTGGGCCTTGTGGTTTCAGAGAAGAAGATTTTTCAAGATTATCCCTATAGAAGCCTATGTAAAACCAAAGGGCCCCGGAGCTGGGGCATTTTTGGCCCCAAGGCTATTATTTGAACAATCTTGTTAGGGGTCCACAAGATGAAACTTCATTCCAAATATCAAAGACCTGGGACTTGCGGTTTCAGAGAAGAAGATTTTTAAAGTTTTCAGTGAAAAAATCTATTTTTGGCTCCTGTGACCTAGATGTGCAACGGACCGGAACCATTTGAACAACTTTGAAAGGGGACCACCTAAGGATCTTGTCTGTGAAGTTTGGTCAAAATCCGGTCAGTGGTTTAGGAGGAGATGTCGTTTGAAGAAATTGTTTACGCACGGATGACAGACAAAAAGTGATCCTAATATAAAACACAAGAGGGCCATGATGGCCCTGGATCGCTCACCTGATCCATAGGGTATCAAGTGGGCCCCTGGGAGAGCCATTATTGGCCCAGGCTATAATATGAAATCGGGCCAAAGGGCTAGGAGGAGATGTTGCTTAAAGGTATTTCTATCTTTAGCTCTGGTGGCCATTTTGTTCAGCGGAGCAGAACCATGTTATCAATTTCGGTAGAGGGTCATCCAAGAAACATTTCAGTGAAATTATTTTGAAATCGGGCCAAAGGGCTAGGAGGAGATGTCGTTTAAAGGTTTTTCCATTTTTAGCTCTGGTGGCCATTTTGTTCAGCGGAGCGGAACCATTTTAGCAATTTCTGTAAAGGGTCATCCAAGGAACATTTCAGTGAAATCATTTTGAAATCAGGCCAAAGGGCTAGGAGGAGATGTCGTTTAAAGGTTTTTCTATTTTTAGCTTTGGCAGCCATTTTTTTCAGCGCAGTGGAACCATTTTAGCAATTTTGGTAGAGGGTCATCCAAGGAACATTTCTGTGAAATTATTTTAAAATCGGACCAAAGGGCTAGGAGGAGATGTCTTTTAAAGGTTATTCTAATTTTAGCTCTTGCGGCCATTTTGTTCAGCGGAGCGGAAACATTTTAGCAATTTCGGTAGAGGGTCACCAAGAAACATTTCAGAGAAATTATATTGAAATCGGGCCAAAGGGCTAGGAGGAGATGTCGTTTAAAGGTTTTTCTATTTTCAGCTCTGGCGGCCATTTTGTTCAGTGGAGAGGAACCATTTTAGCAATTTCGGTAGAGGGTCATCCAAGGAACATTTCTGTGAAATTATTTTGAAATCGGGCCAAAGGGCTAGGAGGAGATGTCGTTTAAATGTTTTTCTATTTTTAGCTCTGGCGGCCATTTTGTTCAGCGGAGCAGAACCATTTTAGCAATTTCGGTAGAGGGTCATCCAAGGAACATTTCTGTGAAATTATTTTGAAATCGGGCCAAAGGGCTAGGAGGAGATGTCGTTTAAAGGTTTTTTCTGTTTTTAGCTCTGGCGGCCATTTTGTTCAGGGGAGCGGAACCATTTTAGCAATTTTGGTAGAGGGTCACCCAAGGAATATTTCTGAGAAATTATTTTGAAATCGGACCAAAGGGCTAGGAGGAGATGTCGTTTAAAGGTTATTCTATTTTTAGCTCT
This sequence comes from Lucinisca nassula, assembly GCA_963580285.1. Lineage (NCBI taxonomy): Eukaryota > Metazoa > Mollusca > Bivalvia > Lucinida > Lucinidae > Lucinisca > Lucinisca nassula. Next base: position 123,310,746 of record OY757023.1, on the reverse strand, counting down.
TGTGGCCATTTTTGTTCAGCGGAGTGGAACCATTTTAGCAATTTCGGTAGAGGGTCACCCAAGGAATATTTCTGAGAAATTATTTTGAAATCGGACCAAAGGGCTAGGAGGAGATGTCGTTTAAAGGTTTTTCCATTTTTAGCTCTGGTGGCCATTTTGTTCAGCGGAGCGGAACCATTTTAGCAATTTCTGTAAAGGGTCATCCAAGGAACATTTCAGTGAAATCATTTTGAAATCAGGCCAAAGGGCTAGGAGGAGATGTCGTTTAAAGGTTTTTCTATTTTTAGCTTTGGCAGCCATTTTTTTCAGCGCAGTGGAACCATTTTAGCAATTTTGGTAGAGGGTCATCCAAGGAACATTTCTGTGAAATTATTTTAAAATCGGACCAAAGGGCTAGGAGGAGATGTCTTTTAAAGGTTATTCTAATTTTAGCTCTTGCGGCCATTTTGTTCAGCGGAGCGGAAACATTTTAGCAATTTCGGTAGAGGGTCACCAAGAAACATTTCAGAGAAATTATGTTGAAATCGGGCCAAAGGGCTAGGAGGAGATGTCGTTTAAAGGTTTTTCTATTTTCAGCTCTGGCGGCCATTTTGTTCAGTGGAGAGGAACCATTTTAGCAATTTCGGTAGAGGGTCATCCAAGGAACATTTCTGTGAAATTATTTTGAAATCGGGCCAAAGGGCTAGGAGGAGATGTCGTTTAAATGTTTTTCTATTTTTAGCTCTGGCGGCCATTTTGTTCAGCGGAGCAGAACCATTTTAGCAATTTCTGTAGAGGGTCATCCAAGGAACATTTCTGTGAAATTATTTTGAAATCGGGCCAAAGGGCTAGGAGGAGATGTCGTTTAAAGGTTTTTTCTGTTTTTAGCTCTGGCGGCCATTTTGTTCAGGGGAGCGGAACCATTTTAGCAATTTTGGTAGAGGGTCACCCAAGGAATATTTCTGAGAAATTATTTTGAAATCGGACCAAAGGGCTAGGAGGAGATGTCGTTTAAAGGTTATTCTATTTTTAGCTCTTGTGGCCATTTTTGTTCAGCGGAGTGGAACCATTTTAGCAATTTCGGTAGAGGGTCATCCAAGGAACATTTCAGTGAAATTATTTTGAAATCGGGCCAAAGGGCTAGGAGGAGATGTCGTTTAAAGGTTTTTTCTATTTTTAGCTCTGGCGGCCATTTTGTTCAGCGGAGCGGAACCATTTCAGCAATTTCGGTAGAGGGTCATCCAAGGAACATTTCTGTCAAATTATTTTGAAATCGGGCCAAAGGGCTAGGAGATGTCGTTTAAAGGTTTTTTCTATTTTTAGCTCTGGTGGCCATTTTGTTCAGCGGAGTGGAACCATTTAGCAATTTTGGTAGAGGGTCATCCAAGGAACATTTCTGTGAAATTATTTTGAAATCGGGCCAAAGGGCTAGGAGGAGATGTCGTTTAAAGGTTTTTATATTTTTAGCTCTGGTGGCCATTTTGTTCTGCGGAGCGGAACCATTTTAGCAATTTTGGTAGAGGGTCACCCATGGAACATTTCTGTGAAAGTATTTTGAAATCCATTCACTGGTTTAGTAGGAGATGTCATTTAAGTGAATTGTTGACGACGCACGACGCACGACGCACGACGGACGCCGGACAAAAGGCGATCACAATAGCTCACCTTGAGCACTTCGTGCTCAGGTGAGCTAAAAAAGAATACCGTCTGCTCTTGAATTTTTCGCAACGCATAATGTATGGATATTAAACACACTGATACAGTAATTTTAAAAATAGAAATAATCACTAAAAGTATCTAAATCCAAATAATACCTACCATAATCATCCCAGAGCGTCATCTGCTACACCCATCCTTAAACTGATCAGTGATATACTTACAATATCATATTCACTCTGCAAGTGCTAGAACCATTTTGCAAATCTTAAAAGCAACCAGAAAAGTACTGATAACATATTTGCATGAAAAATAAAGATAAAACATTGGATCCTTCGAGACCTCCATTATGTACCCGATTGACCTCCGAATACAACCGTGCACAGGACAGTGTAACGGACGAACCAAACTTGGGCTAGGTGAGAAGTTAATATGGAAATAACTATATTTATTATTATTATTATTATTATTATTATTATTATTTTTATTATTATTTTTATTATTATTATTATTATTATAGGCCTAGCCTACGCTCAATCCTTGTCTCACTCATTATATAAACTGTTTTATGTTTTCGAATATTTAGCTATACTGTGTAAATAAGTGTTTGATGACAAAAAAATCTGAATAAATAAACTTGAACTCGACAGCAAACATCAACAGTGAAGACCATATTCATTTAAAAGAAGATAAGTACGACGAGTTGGAAGACAGTATTGCACGCGCCTGTATATCGGTGTTCTAAATAGCTCATTTACACTGGCGCAGTATAATAGTCCTTTTGAGGACTAACAATATTGCCTGAAAAATAACCTTTCAATGTCATCTTAGTCCAAAGTCCAAACTCGGTGATGAACGAAGGAAATGCGACCGGATGCGTCTGAGGGGACGGCGTTTTAAGCTAGTTTCCCTACTCCCGTGCAGGCCCTGGTTAACGTAGTTATATAGCACGGTTAGAATCCCCTGCAACACATATTTAATATATCCTTCAAAAAACATCTAATATATTGTAAAACGAGGTTTTGAATGGTGTGTAATTTTCATAATTTTTAGAAGAATTTTATACTCATTAGAGCCATTGTCCCCACCCCACGCCTATCGGGGCTTGTAGAAATAGACAGGATGCATGATACATCCACGCAGACCTGAAGTGGACCGCTCATGGGTACTTCTTTATCCGCTGAAAAGTGGTTTCCTTGATCGCAAGGGCTTGAAATGTCATTCCATCTCAATGTCGGATGAAAACTCAACAAAATTGGAAGCAACGTCTGCAAATTGTGGTGCTGACGGGGCCGTTATTCCTGATGCCACAAAAAAAAAAAAATCCACTCCTTTGCCGTTTTTCCATACAAATGTCTAAGTGACCAAATTTGACCTTGACGTAAACAGGTCAAGGTCAACCAAAGGTTATTATTTGAACAATCTTGGTATGGCCCGAGACCCCAATGCTGCATACCAAGTTTCAAGATCATCGGCTATTCGGTTCTTGAGAAGAAATATTATTAAAGGTTTTTACCATATATTGGCATGGCGGCCATATTGGTCATGTGACCCAGTCCTCTCGAACAAACTTTCGCCCCTCCCCCCCCCTCTCAAAGAGGCTCCACATCTCGTTCGGTTTTAATTGGCTAAGTAGTTTCAGAGGAGATGTTGTTTGAAAATGTTGACGACGTCGGACGACGGACCAATACCTATACTATAAGCTCCTCCGGAGCCTTCGGTTCTGGTGAGCTAAAACGTATGTAATCTTTTGTTAACAGAATAGCTTATATGTACGCTGTTAACAGTAATTATAAACCACAGTGCATATTCTTTCGCCAGCAACTGACAACTGCCCTTCTTAAATCAGCCGATTTGGTCTGTTACTGCTTTGAGTTGAGGATTTACATTTGCGTCAAAACTAATACCTGGTCATTCTGAAGACATTGCTTCCAATCTGGCAGGACTCTTTGTCTTACCCAACATGAGCCGGTCTCAGTAGCTCAGTCGGATGTGCATCTGCCTGGTGAAAAGGACCCAGGAACGATACCTGCCGGGGTTGGCAGCATTCTCTCGTTGAGATTGACCATGAAATCTTTCATTCTCTCCTCTCCGCTGATTCAGGAAGGGCAGTTGTCAGATTCTGGCGAAAGAATGTACACTGATTTTCTTTCTTTCTACTGATACTGCGTTGGTCACAGTTGACCATTACTGCAGGTGTACATTACACACACTCCAGGTTTGCAGGATAAAAGCCTACACAGCAATATTGTAATTACGGTAGGGATCTTTAACCTGCACATGGGGCCTCGAGTTAACGGTTAACATCCCGATCCGAAGGACGAGGCACTTTACGACATTCATCCCTACATATGACGCCAATAGAGCGTGTTCTATCTATCTATCTACCCCTTCATACGGCATACATCCTCAAATGAGTATTGCATGCCGGGTTCCCCGCAACATGCAATAAAAGCAAGAGTTAAAAAATAAAAGTGGACAGGCAGAACAGAATAAAAGTGCATATTGTTAGTGTTTTATACAGTAGAAGCAAGAAAAGTGAGGATAAAAACAGTGGTGTTTTGATTTAAGGTCTGTGGATGTACTTCTGACTGACAGCCAGTTTGAAGCTGTCAAGATTTGCCGGGGTCGCAGTACTATCTATCTATCTATCTATCTATCTATCTATCTATCTATCTATCTATCTATCTATCTATCTATCTATCTATCTATCTATCTATCTATCTATCTATCTATCTATCTATTTATCTATCTATCTATCTATCTATCTATCTATCTATCTATCTATCTATCTATCTATCTATCTATCGAAGAGAGAGAGAGAGTTTTGACTGACAAACTGACAGACAGACCGACTGAGTGACTAACAGATGAACAATTAGACAGACAAATAAACATACTGACAGTCAAAAAACTAATGAGTGGGCAGACAGACGGGTGTCAAGTCAATGTTGGCTCGACGTCGTGCCATCGACACCCACTTTAATGTCACATGACCGTTGAGGTGAGAGAGAGAGAGAGATAGAGAGAGACTGACGGTAGACAGACAGACGACAGACAGTCCGAATGAGGTGAGAGAGAGAGAGAGAGAGAGAGAGAGAGAGAGAGAGAGAGAGAGAGAGAGAGATAGAGAGGGTGTCGAGTCAATGTTGGCTCGACGTCGTGCCATCGACACCCACTTCAATGTCACATGACCGTTGAGGTGAGAGAGAGAGAGAGATAGAGAGAGAGACTGACGGTAGACAGACAGACGACAGACAGTCCGAATGAATAACACACGAACGGACGGACAGTTTGACAGACAAATAAACATACTGACAGTAAAAAAACACGAAAGAGTGGGCTGACAGACGGGTGTCGAGTCAACGTTGCCATCGACACCCACTCCAACTCACGTCAATGTAATGTGACAGTTGAGATGAGAGAGGTTTGACTGATCCCTGTATCCAAGAACAGCTAATAAGCCATTAAACTTTTTTGTACCAAATGGAATCTTCCTCCTTATATATAGCAGGAGTCTATATCAAAATTTAGGGTCGTTAGGATGTGTTTTCTTCAAAATTTGTTTGGAAATTGGCTTGACGTTTTGCAAACAGTGTAGGCCATGATCAGACGCCACTTTCTGTGGCGTCTGATCTGAGCTTGCACTGTTTGCAAGGGCAAAGGTTTAAACAAATTCCATTGTTTTACGCTGCAATTAGCACGTTGTCTGTCCTACTACCTTGAAGCAATACGACAGTTGATGGCATGGGCGTTTGCTGTTCTATATTAAGAACCGGAATTACGTCACGATAAAAGCTCCTAACCGCCTGCCCAGGAAAAGTGTGGATACTAGGTAAACTGACAGGCTCTAAAATGACATAAAATGATGTTGACTTGCCCCTTAAACTCCAATTCAAACAAACCTCACACCGAAATTAACTTGATTAAGATGAAATGACATCTCAAACCCTCCCAATCATTTTTCCTGGGAGTGGTCTCCAGTAATGGCAGTATTCAAGTTCACTCGGTTTCAGTTCTGCCTAGATGGAGCATCACGCGGCCCTCCCTGATCGGCGGGTGGAAATAACTAAGCCTGTTTGACAAGGGCCAAGTTTGTTAGGGGTCGAGATGTCCCTACAATGGTTCCGCGACGTTTCGCCCCCAAACCATTTCCTACCCTAGTCGTTTCCTCCCTGGTCGTTCCCCCCCCCCCAGTCGTTTCGTCTCCCTAGTCGTTTCGCCCACTTTTCAATGTAAGACTAATTTTCACTGTTGAACAAGTATCCACAAGCTATGATTTTGTGCAGTTATAAAGGCAATATAAACCCCATAAACCTTCTTTCACGTCATATTAAATTTAATTTACGATTGTCGGCATTGCATTGTCTTGTTATCTTGATGATAGGCAAACTTTGAAAAGGTATACATAGACCTATCGTTCAAGGTAACAATCCCTGTTAGAGGAAACCAGAAAAAAGCGTGTATAATTTTTCAAAGAGCATGTTTTTAACACCTCACCATTAATCTGTGCTGGCCGACTCTGTTAACGAACCAACCGACCAGTTTAAAACAAAACTGGTAAAGGTGCTAAGGCGATAAATAAAGATGTTTAACTTTGCAAAGAGCGCGTGTTTTCACACCTCATCATTAATCCCATTAATTGGTGATTAATTAACGACCCTAATCAAATAAACAATGTGATTAACGGTATTGATCAAAACAGGTAATACTTATCATACATCCTAATTAACATTTTCATTTAAATTACACGTTTTGACTTCTCTTTCTCTCCCTTTGTCTCTGTCACACATGGAATAATAAATCTTTAATATATAAAAATATATGAAAATATTTTGTGGGGCTAAACGACTAGGGTTAGGGAAGAAGTGACTACGAACCAAAAAAGGAGGCGAAACGACTAGGAGGGAAACGACGGTAACTGGTCAACTCGTACCTAAGTCAACTCATACCTTAGTCAACTCCTACCTGTTTTTGGTCAACTCGTACCTGTTCTTGGGTCAACTCGTACTCCGGGTTGTGATGGGAGGGGTTGGGTACTCTAAACTTTGCCTGCTACACAGCTTCGTACTATTTTTTTTTTTTTTTTTGATGGAGGTTCAAACCTTAATACTTTTGCTTTTTTGTGTGTGTGTGTGGGGGGGGGCGTGGTGTGTGTGTGTGTGGGGGGGGGATAAGAAAAATAGTATTTTTATGGGTACAGGCCATTTAGCAGATATTTTGTTGACGGTAGGGTTGGGGGTCACTTCTGAAACTGACTACTTTTTGGGAACGTTCAGAAATTGTGGATTTTTTTATTATAATTTATTCATTTATTTTTATTTATTTTACTTTATTTTATTTTTCTTTAAATGCCGACGGGTAATTGGTATTTTGACACATTCCACTCATATCAGATTATTATACGACAGAAATATGTTAAATCACACGTTTTTAAATAGCAGAAAGGAAGCCAGTTAAATTGGAGATCAATAAATGATGACTACAGGAAGGTATTCAGAATTGTTATGGGAGCCCCAAGGCAGGAGGTGGGGCCGAACACTGCGCGGGGGTTCAAAATTCATTTTGTTCAAACATAGTCAAGTGTGCCAAAACAGTTGTCCCGGGTACATGTTTAGAGGTCACCAGAGATAAAAAAAAATTGGGTTTTGCGGTCTTTTTTCGATTGTCACACAACTCCTTGGCTTTCTGAACTAGAATTCTGAAACTGTCACTGTTAATAGCCCTATGGATTCGGAATGGAGGAATGTATTCGAAATTTTGATTTGACCTGCCCCCTGGGATGGGGCTCAGGGGTCAAAAAGCTATTTTGTTCAAACATTGTCATGTTGCGTATCAAATCAAAGGTAATTAAGAGTAGAATACAGTGGTGCAACCATTTGCCCGAAACAAGTCTTGGGGTACCTGAAGGTCAAAAAAGAAGTAATTTTGGTCCTTTTATTGCAACATGATTTTCACATCGCGGGGATATGCGATGGCGTGCTATGGACCTGTTCTAGTTATTATTATTGTTATAATTATTCACCCTTACTAAAAACCGTGAATCGTGCACCAATTAATAAGAGTGTGAAAAATAAAAGACTATCGATACTAGTTTAATCTAATTGTCTTTAATTTAAATTTTAATTCCTTTGATTTTGTCGATAAGAAGCGGTTTTGTGGTTGGCAAAACCTAATGACACGCAGGACTTTTATTGTCAAATGGATGTGGTTAGGTTATTGGTGGACATCAGCATGCCGTAAGCTGCGATATCTTTGACCGTTGGCAGCATCGTCTTTGCGGGACATGTAATACAAATTTAATCTATTACCAAAATTTAGACTAGTGAACATTTATTTATTTATAAAAAGTAGAAGTAAAACAAAGATCAGGAATTGATACAATTAACTTACTCCACCCATAAAAGACACCAAAGGGAAAGAAATACAAACATTAAGCGACCAGACCATAATGGAAACCTAAACAAAGGAAGGCCATATGGACAGTTACTTTCCCACAAAATGGCCATATGGCCATCCAAAATTAAAAGACACAAGTGATACACACAGTAAGTAACAAACAACAATATAAATAAATCGCCACGGAAGAGCCGCCTTGGAACGGTCAGTGGAAGATTTCCACTGGGGGGCTTAAATCGATTTTACGTGGCCACAATCCTCGCCCTTTCTTCCGTCGCGATTTAGACAAATAATTTGTTCAGTCCGCATGAAGGCCTCCTAACTCATCAGTGCAACATCTCCGTGAACACAAAAATCAAAGAACCACAGAGGTGAGACAACGGTGAGGACTCGACAGCAAGAAACCACTGAAATGCTGGAGCAAAAGAAAACCAACAGTTAGACTCCGATGAGCCCGACCAGAGACAGAGCATCAGGCACAAACCGACATTATCTCTCTAATTTTCAATAAGCCTTTACGTTGGAGCCGTCATAGAATCTGAGGCCTGACCCACCGGCGTGCAATTAAAGAGGGAAGCAAAGTTGCCAACCGTGATTGGGTTAACCACCATGCATGCAGTCTGTCGTATAATATCCATGTTGTACCCAATCTTTTTATATCGAAGAATGATTTTACGAAATTGGGTGCTGAAGTCATTGCGGTTATATATTTTTCTGAATTTATATGCCAAGTCACCATAAAATTCGGGTTCCGATAGACCTTGTTGCAGAAGAGATTTAAGTCCAATATTGAATTTTGAAATTAAATCAGAATGGCGTCTATAAAATTTTGAAAAGGCTTTGCGTAGTTTATGGTACCGATAACCCTGATTAAGGAGTTTAGCCGTTAATAATTTATTACGAGTGTTGAAGTCAGTTACATGACTACACACTCTAGCAAATCGAATTAATTGCGAAATATAAACGCCATAGGATGGCGCACGAGGAACATCACCATCCAAAAAAGGAAAATTTACAATCTCAAAATCAAAGTCATCGCGTTTATCATAAATTTTGCACGAAACAAATCCATCTACAATAGACAGATGTAAATCCAAAAACGGGGCCTCGGTATCAGAAGAATTTGCTTTATTTAACTGAAGTTCTAGGGGGTAAATCTGACTGATCAAACCATCAAAATAGGTATTATCAATATTTAATAAATCATCTAAATATCTAGAAGTAGAGCTAAAAGCTTCAATAATTTCAGATTGGTTATCAATGGAAAGCGACAAAATGAAGTCTCTTTCATAACAATACAAGAACAGATCAGCCACAAGAGGTGCGCAATTAGTACCCATCGGAATACCCACAATTTGTCTAAATAACTTAGTACCGAATCTAATATAAATATTGTCAAGTAGAAAGGTGAGGGCATCACACACTTTCTGACATGACCAAAGTGTATAATTCTTATGCTCTTTAGAAGTGAAAAATGCATTTCTGACATTACATGCAAGATAGAGAGAATCTTCTCTGTGAAAAGTCCATTCAATTAAATCATTAAGCTTTTCTTTTATAAGATTATGAGGAAGTGTAGTGTAAAGAGTGGAAAAATCGTAGGTAGACAGACTAGAAGCACGAAAATGTCTAGATTTCAATTTATTTAAAACCTCATTCGAATTTTTTATAGACCAAAACAGATTTCTTCCTGATCTTTCAAAGACTTTATCACAATATTTAATTACATGCGTTTTAATAGCAGTAAGACAGGAAGTTAATAATTTAGAAAGTTCAGTGGTAGTGCACGAGCTAGAATTTGCAATAAACCGTGCTTTGTAAGGTTTTTTATGAAGTTTTGGTAACCAGTATAGCGTAGGAAGCTTGTCTTGGCCTTCGTTAACACACACAGCAAACTTGGTGGCTGAAAGACAAACATGTTTATCTACTATAGCTCTCTCTTCAGCTAAAGGCTGAAGTTCATAGGCCATAGTACCACCAAGCTCCTGCTTAAGCGTGTTAACATAGTGGAGCCGTCACACAACGACGACGTTGTTAGCGGCCTTGTCTGCAGGGGCCAAAACAAACTTCTTATGAAATTCTTGAATACCTAGTTTAAGATTACGTAAAGACGTCTTGGGCTTAGGAGGTAATAAGTTAGTATTTTGAGAATAGAAAGAAATGCGTTTATTTACTAGTTTTAAAATGCTAAGTTTCCAGTCCTTAAGGGCTTTATGCTCAACATACTCTCGCTTACACCATCGATTACCGAATTCATTCAAGGAAGCAGCGATTTCATCTCTACATTTACTGAAATCAATTTTAGAAGGAAACCGATATTTTATAAAGTCTGTGTATTGAACACCCCTCTGAACCCCACTCTGTGTAGGGAAAACTAGGGTTTGCAGGGGTATTGACATCAGCATGCCGTAAGCTGCGATATCTTTTACCGTTGGCAGCATCGTCTTTGCGGGACATGTAATACAAATTTAATCTATTACCTATATTTAGACTTGTGAGCATTTATTTATTTATAAAGTCTGTGTATTGAACACACCTCTTAACCCCACTTTGTTTAGAGAAAACTAGGGTTTACAGGGGTATGCTTTGTTTATTCGAAAACAAGTGTATGCAAATATAACTGAAATTTTTACCAACAAAAAATGAAGATTTTGGCGATGGAAAAGAAACTGACATTTTTAATATGCCGTAATTCCTAAAAACATAGATTTTGCGTGCTCGTTAGACAAGCCTCAACGAGACGGTTATGACGAGTACCCACAGTCTTCTTTTTTTAGCAGATTTGAGGAAATTATGTATACCTCTGGAAACCACCGTTTTACTATAAAAGTGGGGTTTAATGGGGACAAAATTATAAATAAAAATCAAAAATGAGTAAGGCGCGTTTCGTGACGATTGTATTTTTCGATAGTTTGTCAGTTAAACATTGATAATAAGTGTTCATTATTTGATTGTTAAGTATTAAAATTATATAAGCCACTGGATTTGCCTGTACATTTCGCAATATTTGTGACATTCATGTAGGACTTGTTGAGAATAGAGCAACGTAGATTGTAGTCATTCGGTAGAGCGGTTTATATTAACGAGCACCCATAAACTATATCTACCATACAATTCAGAAAATAAAAATCATGGCTGCATGGATATTGGTCCAAACATATGAAAGGCGCCATTTAAGCGCATGATCATATTATCGTATTAAATGCACACACTATATATCGTATTTATTGTCCGGAAAAGGGTCAGGAGTCTTCATAGACTGTAAAGTTGACCTGTATATGTGTATCAAAATTCAAATTATCCGAAAAATAGATGTTTTTAAACTAAGATACGAGTTGACTTAGGTACGAGTTGATTAAGGTACGAGTTGACCAAAAACAGGTACGAGTTGACTAATGTACGAGTTAGGTACCGGTTGACCAGAATGTGAAACGACCAGGGGGGACGTCTTGAGGGCGAAACGTCTTGTTACCCCTACAATGTTTGTTTTGTTTGTTTGATTTGAGGTTTAGCGTCCCCGTGAACACTGTAAATGTCATTTTTGAGACGTTGCTTCCAATTTTGTGGAACTTTTACCCGACATTGAGATGAAATGACATCTCAACCCCAGCCGCCCAATGAAACTAATAGGGTTTATAAGCATGGACTGTCCGACGCGCACCACATTGCCTTACAAGTACAGTAGAATTCCACTCTTAAGTTCACCTAAAACTGAGACTAATTCTGCTTTTAAAAGCTTATTTTGAAGGGTGTACTTAATATTTCTTTAATATTTCTGGCCACAGTGTCCGCTGGTCAGGGACCACCTTTGGAACTGTTCAAAATTATCTTTAAGACCACTTTTGACCAGTCCCAAAGGTGGTCTTGATAGAGGAATTTTATAGTTTATGAATCAGCAATGACAAAGTTTTCCAGTATTTGCGCGTCCGTTATCTTTACTTGGCTTTGATCACTTTCAATTTGATAAACGATTGACAAAATGCAACTAGACTTTGTTGGATACATTTGATCCTTTTGTGTTCTTTAAATTACCTAAAGTCACTTGGTAGCATGGCAATCGATTAGATAATATATAGACATGCACATCCGGCGGGTGCACTTCTTAAACAAGCTGTTGTTTTGTCTGATGTCATTTACTATGATCCAGATGTTGCATAGTGCTTAAGCGACCAGCATGACAAACGATTACATGATATATAGACAGACAGACCTTGCGGGTGCATTCCTAAAACAAGCTGTTGTTTTGTCTGGTGCTATTTACTATGATCCAGATGTTACAAAGTGCTTAAGCAACCAGCAAAGCCTCAGATCAGAAATCAGAACCGAGCAGTCTCATCATTCGTTTTTCAAGCCGATCGAGTATGTTGATCTTGGTCTATCCACAGATCGAAACAGGGATGTATTTGTTTCATAGGATTATTATTATATCCATTCGTCGCATACGGCCAACCGTGTTTTTATATCAGTCACGCAACTTGGAAACCTAGCTTTGTCATTTGCGAACAGACGTGCAGATTAGCCTGCGCCTTTTAGCAATCTGACCAGCACCGGTACCATTGTGTTTGCTGCTTGGAAAGAGAAATGCCTTCATTTTCCTATATCTAAAATTCCAAGGCTAATTGCAAGCATTCGTAGTAGAGTATGTCCGGTTTGTGTTTTCCCTGGTCCATGTCGTGGCATATTTGTAAATGATCCGGGCACAGCATTGCCAACAATTTACGTGTGCGCCTAGCGAAGACTCGCATCAGCTTGTGCATCCATATAGTCTGACCAGAGACTTTCCTTGCTGCATGAAGGAACATGTGTCTTTAGGCATCCTTAGAGCGCACTACGAAGACTCTAATCAGTCTGCGCATACTGATCTGAATCTTTGCTGGGAGCACTTGTTAATTGTAGGAAATGCTGTGCCCCGACTCAAATATGACGTATGCCCGTTAGGGCCCCTTGTGGAAATATTTGTTTATTCTATTCAATTTTCTGCAGACATGTTTCTTGTCACTGGTCTCATATGTAAAAGGAAAATCAGCGAATGATCAGTATCGGGACTGCTAGAGCTCACTCGCTAGATCACGTGACAAGATGAAAATAATCCATTACTTTAGTTGTGTTTTTGGTTCTCGCTTATGTTAGCTATGATGTTTCCGATAAGTTAACTATTAACGTAGTATTCTGTTTGAGTTTGTAAAAACAAACCATATCGTTAGTTAACATATCGTCAAGAATTTGATCATCTGTTCTGACATAATGCGCGTATAAAAGCAATGGAAACGAGATGCCATTTATTGTACAAAAAATCACTGGTCAGAACGGGGTAATGTGATAAGCCCCCGATTTATAATGTGTAGTATTTGACATTATGAAGCCATTTTCTCGAATCAAACCATTAGAGCTGGACATAGGTACATGCGTTACAGTCCGTAATGTAGACGGGATATCGTCTAAAATTCAGAGGGTTGAGGTGATTTGAAGGAAACAAGGTTATTGTCGAAACAGCTCGGATATAGTGTTTGCATTGTTGATGAAAAATAATGCAGTTTTTTTCAGTCAATTGCAAGTAGATAAATACTCGCGCGGCATGCTCTTAATTTAATCTGCTTTACAACTGACTCCCAGACTGTGATTTATTACAACAAGAGCTCCGCTGGCGAGGCAATATACGCCCATGGCCAGTAATGGGCTGTCAGGATGACCTTTGCCTTTGAGATACCGACCCAAGTCGTGTGCGCACCACATCATCTTATAATGGTTAACAGTTCTGCCACATGATTTAAAAATCCTTCCAGGAATCACGGTTATTTTTCCGGAAACGAACAAATATGCTTTTTTTGGCCTTTGACTTCTAAGGATGACATAGACATTAGAGGCACCGACCCGAGTCTTGCACGAGACACATCGTCTCGTGATGGTTATCATTTTTTGGCGAAGTAATTTTACAATTTAACAAGTAATAAAACAATGACTGGGTACTTCCAAATGAACAAACGCAGGGTAGGGGCTGGGGATAAAAAAATAGAAAAAATGTTCTATAAAAGAGTTATTCTTTTGGAAGCAAGAAATACACAACATAACTGAAAAATATAGAGTGGGTTAATTTTATAGGTTCCTGATCACTGCATTCACTTCTATCCTTTGGAAGGAACACACCACAGAACTGGAAAATATAGAGTGTACATTTTATCTGTAGTTTCGGCCAATTAGGCCTCATCAGTGACCCTAAAATATTTTCAAAAGTCCACGATGAAATCAATGAACCCAAAGAATAAGAAAATATAAACTGTACTATGATGTAGGGTCATGAGTCTTTTTATGGCCGCCACGCATTCCCAAACACCAGACGTAGTGACGTTAAATATGTTCTATAAAAGGGTTATCCTTTGAAAACATTCGTATTACTGTGTTATTTTTTTTTTTCAAATGTTTTTATAACAATCGTCACTCATCACAGAACATTCATATCTAAAATAAGTCTGCCTGGGAGTTTCTTCTAAGTTTTCAGAACAATACACCCAATTTGTTCATGCCGTGGCGTGGGGCTAGGGGTCAAAACTAGGACGCCATTGTAACATGTTATATGAATTTCCATTATGCTTACAAGTTATGCATACAACAACCAATTATGTGACATTGGTTCAAGCATAAAATAGTGGTTGTCTTGGTAACCTACATTTCACGGTCCTGTGAATTAACCCATAAAATGAGGTATGTTTGATGGAGAAATGTCACACCTGGGATATAGTTTCATGTGATCCAATCATTAGCCGCAAGATATATCTAGGTCATTTTGACCTGTATGTTATGCTCCAGTGATTGAAAATAGAAATAGAAGTTAAGACACTGTTCAAGAATCAATGCAACTACCAAATAAGTCCCACGGAAAGAAACATGAACATGAAATATCTAATCCCTAATGAACACATCACAAATGTACAGCCAAAAGGAGAGTTACTTTCCCACAAAACGACCAAATGGCTGAACAAAATGAAAATGATATAAGCTATACACCGAGTAAAGACAAAATAAAATAAAAAAGCAGAGCGCGACGGAAGAATCGCCTTGGAACTGTCAGTAAAAATATATTTCACTGGGTGGGCTGCTTAAATCGATTTTACAAGATATCTAGGACAGTCCGACCTATATTTCATAGTTCAATGATTTTGCCTTCAACTCGAATATGTTCTAGAAAGAGTTATCCTTTGGAAGCAAAGAATACACCACAGAACTGGACAATATGGAGTGTACATTCCTTCTGGGCCAGACTAGCTAGTTTCGGCCAATTAGGCCTCATCGAAGACTGTTTGGTGGAGAAATGTCATATCTGGAATATAAGATCCTTGTGACCCGATGATTGACAAAAGTTTACAGGTCAGTGTGACCTGTATTTCATGATTCAGTGGTTTTACCTTATCTTGAAGACTATTTGTTTGAGAAATTTCACATATGGTATAATATCACACATGGTATATTAGTACAATATGATACGGTGATTGACCTTAAAACATACCTAGATCAGTGTGACATATTTTCTATGGTTCAGTTTTTTTGCCATATATGTTGGGGAAATGTCACATCTGGTATATAAGTACCATCTCGCCCGACGATTGACTTTAAAATATATCGAGGTCCGTGTAACCTATATTTCATGGTTCTCTAATTTTTGCCTCATATCATGAAGGCTATTTCTTATAGAAATGTCACACCTTGTATAACCCGATGAGTGACTACGTCACTTGGACCTATATTACAGGGTTATTGCTTTTATCATTTAGTTTGAGAGGCCACCGTTGTGTAGTGATTATGCTACTCGCCTTATAATCCAGAGGTCGTGGGTTCGATCCAGAGCTTCTCTCGACTTCGCATGTGCCTTTAAACCGAGGTCCCGTCTCCGTATAACCTTAGCTTTTGGTGGGATGTAAACCTCAAACACGCACAGCATTTATTTTGATAGCAATTTGTTGGAGAAAATTCATACCTTGGATGTAAGGTTCATGTCACTTGATTATTGACCTCCAAATATATATGTAGTTCAGAGCGAACTATATCTTATGGTTCAGGGACTTTGCCTTATATGTATTCAATCTGTTTGTACGCCGTAGTTTGTATATGCTCCAATAAAATACTTCAAGGGAAAGCCGCATAAGAAACCTTTCCTTTATAAATGTGAAAGTATTGGCAGTCAAGGCATGAAACAGGCGAGCTATGCTGAACATCTCTTGTTTTGTATTTCTGTCAAAATCAGATAGCTCGAGCATCTTTGTGACCATGAACATGTGTTCCCATTACGAAAAAAAAAAAAAAAAACAAAAAAAAAACGCCTATACAAATACATAGGAAAGGGGGTCTTCCACGGTATAGGAAATTTACATTGGATTCTGCCCACGCTTGGAATTTGATGAAATTATGCACAATAATTGCCTTCGGTATAACTATTATAATGACGATGCATTCACTTTAAATGTTATTTCCGTAGTAAATTTATTTCATTTTTATGAAGTCGCTATCACAACAGGCCGTAAAAGGTCTCCCTGCCCTACATCATAGTGTAGTTTATATTTTATTGGCCTTTGAAATCACTGATTCCATTGTGGAATTTTGAAAATATCTGAGGATCACTGATGAGGCTTAATTGGCCGAAACTAGCTAGTCTAGTCCAGAAAACATGTACACTCCATATTTTCAAGTTCTGTGGTGTATTCCAGTTCTGTGGTGTATGAAGTCGCTATCACAACAGGCCGTAAAATGTCTCCCTGCCCTACATCATAGTGTAGTTTATATAGTTTATTGTCCTTTGGGATCACTGATTCCATTGTGGCATTTTGAAAATATTTGAGGGTCACTGATGAGGCCTAAAGGGCCGAAACTAGCTAATCTGGCCCAGAAAACAAGTACACTTCATATTTTCCAGTTCTGTGGTGTATTACTTGCTTCCAAAGGATAACCCTTTCTAGAACATAGTTCATATATCTAATGCTGCAATGTTTTATTAATCAAAATAGAAGTAGAGGCAATGATCAGGAATCGATACGATTACGTGGCCACAATCCTCGCCCTTACTTCCGTCACGATTTAGACAGATAATTTGTTAAGTCCTCAATCTTCATGAAATTTCATTTACATATTCCTAAGATATGCGGATAGTTTTCATACTAAAATGGTGTCGTGACATTTAAACTTGTGATAATAATTATTAATCCATATTTCAGCTCCAAGTTTTGTATTCATTAAATTTTTATATGCAATTTTACCATGTTACAATTTTTGTTTCATGGAAATTGAGGACCGGTAACATTGTGTTTTAACAGACTGAATACTAATTGTCCAGTTTCAGCAAAATGTGAAATTATATGATTTTCATGTTTCGGTCATGCTGTTTATTAATTCTTTACTATTGCTTTCAATTTGGATGGCTATAGAATCGTATGGTTTGTGTAAGCATTTATAGCATAATTATAAGTATTATTTCAAAACCTCAAGTTCGGTAAATTTGCCCATTATTAATTGCCATGGCTAAAACAAACTATTTTGTCTACAGAACTATACCGCAAAGATTTTGATGACAAGCGTCATCAAACGCACCCATGAAATCATGTGCATAGTTTTCTTTCTGTCTCTCTTGTCTAATATGGTAGCGGTGCTAAGCTGGTGTTTAGATTGAAAACATTCAAATCAACAACATACCATTCATTTTAGATGTTGCTTCAGATTCTGTGAGATGTGTTATCCTACTCGAGACAAATGACTCTCAAGTCTGTTGTTGTTTGTTTGTTTGTCCATTTTAAAAGAAAAGTTTACTTTAGGGACCATCAATAACACTTGAAATTACTTTCCCTTGACATTAAGATCCCTTAAACGCTTTTCAGTATTTGTATCTGCACTAGGCACTAGCCAATCCTTCTTTTTTGTTTAGCCCTTATGAACGAAATCAAACGGCTTCCTGAAGTTATATTCAAAGGCCATTTGAATTAATTTGCTTTCAGAAATCACATGATCGTACATTTGTCTGTGTTCCAAAACTTACATGTATGCGATCATGATAATGTTGTCTATATATTTGTATAGCTTTTTAACTTCATTTATCTATCTCAGCAGTTGTCGCAGTAATTACAAAGCACATATGCAAGGTATCAAGAAGCATTTAAACTGGTGATAATAATTATTAAATCTGTGAGTAGTTATCGCATTACGCATAAGATTTTAAAATATATTCAGTAAATACATTGTGATGCTTTTTGTCTATCTAAATAGAAGTAGAGGCAATGATCAGGAATCGATACAATCAACCCATAGCTCCCATCAGAGACAATAAAGGGAAAGAACACAAACATGAAACAACAGACCTAATGGAAACACCAACATCGGAAAGCCACAAGGACAGTTACTTTCCCACAAAATGGCCAATAGGCTATCCAAAATAAAATAACACAAGCGACAAAAACACCAAAAGACAAACCATAACAAAAGCCAGTGCTTCAGCTCAAGTGCACGACCCGCCGGATGCTTTTAGCTTTATGAGTGTTACTATATATGGGTATGGCGGCCATTTTGGTCATGTGACCTGGACCTAAAACGGTTCCCCCAATAAATGCGCCTTATCGTATGGAGCAAAAATATATCTTATACTTTAGCACTGTATTCTGAATCGTTTGCAGGATAAAATGCATTCTCACTTTTCCAATACAAAAGCATAGGCACAAAGAAGGTCAAGGTCAACCCAGGGTCACCATTTTAGCAATTTATGATGGGCCTACGTCCCAGATGCTATTTATCAAGTTTCGTGGAAATCTGCCCAGTGGTTCTGGAGAAGACTATTTTTTGAAGGGTTTTTACCATATATGGCTTGGTGGCCATTTTAATCATGTGACCTGGACCCCATGAGCAAATTTTGGTTTCCCCCCATCCCATAGAGGCTCCATATGAAATTTGACTTCAATCTGCCCAACGGTTTCCGAGGAGAAGCAGTTCGAAAATTTTCACCTTTTTCACCTCGGCGAGGCTATACTAAATGGAATGTAATATTTCGCAAGTTCATTGGTTAGATCTCATAGATATCTATCAGTATGCCAAAATTTGTTTAAATATTCCAAGCGGTTAAGTCACTATCGCCAATTTTCACAAACGGGTTACGGACGGACAGACAGACAGACCATATATGGCTTGGTGGCCATTTTGGTCATGTGACCTGGACCCCATGAGCAAATTTTGATTTTCCCCATCCCATAGAGGCTCCATATGAAATTTGACTTCAATCGGCCCAACGATTTCCGAGGAGATGCAGTTCGAAAAGTTTCACATTTTTCGCCTCGGCGAGGCTATACTAAATGGAATGTAATATTTCGCAAGTTCATTGGTTAGATCTCATTGATATCTATCAGTATGCCAAAAATTGTTTAAATATTCCAAGTCAATATCACCAATTTACACAAACGGGTTAGGGACGGACAGACAGACTGACAGAATGACAGAATGACACAGTGATTTTAGGGCACTCTTAGAAAATCAACCGACTTCAGTGGGTCGCTTTTTCTGCGGGTCGTGCAATGAATCGCAACAGAAGAACCGCCTTGGGACGGTCAGTGGAAACGAATTCCAGTGGGGGGCTTAAATCGATTTTACGTGGCCACAACCCTCGCCCTTACTTCCATCGCGATTTAGACAAATACTTTGTTCAGTCCGCATGAAGGCCTCCTAACTCATCAGAGCAACATCTCCGTGAACACAAATAATCACAGAGATGAAACAACGGTGAGGACTCGACAGCAAGAAAACACTGCAATGCTGTTTCTAAGCTGAGATATAAATTGCAAAGAAATTTACCCGTAATTATTAATGAACAACAAAGCAAGCAAGAACTGTGCTTAAAAAGAACAGTGAACTTGCTTTCAGCAGAAACATTCAATAAGTGGTTGAAAGTTTTACAACCAGAAAAAAAATACTAAAAGCTCGCTTCAGATAAAATAACCACTATATTGACAAAGTAAATAGAAAAATAAGACACTAAAGAAACGTCAACATTTACAATACCAAGGCAGAAAATAGACATTTTATGCATGTGTACAGTAAGGAAGGATACTGTTTATCTCACTGTGTAATAGCAAAATTCCACTAGGTCATGGAACAGCTGCGTTTACACCAAATAGTCTGTGCCTCATCCACCAATGATATATTTTGCAACAGAAACTCAATATCAGTGTCAGTTTTGATTTTTGGAAATTCTGACCAATAATTACTGTAACCTTTTTGTTAGGATATGAATCCAGCGTACTTAAAGACAGAGTATATCTAAGGCTTAATCTGGCCATGGATTTATGAACAGTAATTTTTTTAATTGTAACAACCAACCACTGACCATTGCGTCCTTGCACACCATCTCGGTAAGGAAATGAAATAATGGATTTCCTTGCCTTACACCTATTTTAGTAGCATGACTTATGTAAAGTCATTAAATAAAGTTGCACATGTTCACAATAATTTTGCTGCTAATAAAAAGCAATATATACTGTTAATTTGTTGATTAGAATATCTTTTGATTTAGTGTTTTACTATCTACTATTTTGGATAGATCGCAGTGTATAAATGAAAGGCAAGTACCAGAAATTCATGATATTTTAATGGTTTCTAAGCTAGATCAGCTCAATATGTGTTCATTTTGATTTGTATAAACTCATTTTTATTACGTAAGTGATAGGAATTTTAAGGGCATTGTCTTTTTGTAAGGTTCCTGGATGATTTCAGTAAAACAGTAATTTTTGCAGAAACGACTTACACCCATTAAAGGTGTAAAAGTAAAATGTTACCAGGTTTGGATTATCATGAAATTTGGCATAGCTACAGAAGCTACATATGGCAAGTTTTCCTAGTAAAATAAAATCTTGACAAAGACTAGAACATCTTTATCTTAGGAATTGAATTTTGATATATTTTTTTGTTTTTAATTTTAATTAAAAATGAGATTGTTGATAAGAATTTTATCCGAAAATGTGAACTTAAATTAATTCAAAAGGTTTTTGGTATCAAAGAATGCATATGGAGGTCTGCATTCAATCCAGTTCACAAACCTTGAAACTAAATAAAACATAAGATTTAAGACAGACTCATTTAGACACAGACATCAGCTCATGGCGGGAGTCAGTCAGGGTGGCCTCCTGAGTCCTACCTTGATTTATATAATTTATTTAATACATTTTATAGGTTGTATATGCCGTGTTATTAATATACAAAGTTTAAAGAAAAAACATGCATGGGTACAGATGAAAGATGCCCTTTCATCACCAGAAAGATGAAATATTGTGATATTACCGGATAACTTCTCCTAGACCGTTAGAGATAGAGACTTGAAACCTTGGGAACTGATAGATTGTTTTTTTTGTCTTGGGAGTACATGACGCTTTCGGAAGTTTTATCTCAATCCTGTGGGCGGAGCTGGGGGTGGCCCGTGGAGACAAAATAAAAGTTTTCAGAGTATGGTCGTGTAACATATCAAATGGATAGAATACATTGCAATCAAACTGTGACACCTCGTGTCAATGTGGAGGTCAACAGGGGTAAACAAAAACATACCCCGTCCATAACGCCTCCTAAACCGTCCATTCGTATTATCGGAAAACTCCTCCAGGACCGTTAGAGATAGAAACTTGAAACCCTGGGAACTGAAAGATTTTTGGTCTCGGGAAGTGCATGACACTTTCTGAATTTTGATTCCATCCCAATTGGGGAGAGGGCTGGGCCATGTGGTAATGTGGGGGTTGGGTGGGCTCGGGGTGTGTCAAAAATCAAAGTTATTCTGAACATGGTCATATAACATATCAAATGGCGATTCTAGTTCTTACTTCTACTCCAAGTCATAGGCTGTAGGTACTAATTAGAATCGCCTCATTGGGGTGGTTCTATGAGCATGCAATTTACATAGGCTTTAGGTACTTATTAGAATCGCCTCATTTAGGCGGTTCTAACGAGCATCCAAAACCCATGTTAGGTGGATATCATTGAGGCGGTTCTAACGCGCATCCAAAAACTGTGTTAGGAGGATATATTAGAAAGATATATAGGTTAAGTTTTATCAGAAAATGACTGTTTTATAGGTATGAATAATGCATTATATCACACGGATGTGTATTCGTAATGGTTAAACAAATTAATACCAGAAACCCCAAAACGGGTATCCTGGCAAACAGTGCAGGCCAATTATAGTCGTCTGATCAGGGCCTACACTGTTTGCAAAAAGTTCAGCTATTTTCCAGATACATTTTTATAAAAACACAGCCTGTCACCCCTAAATTTTGAAATGGGTTCCAGCTATATATACGGAGGAAGATTCCATTTTATACAAAAAGTGTTGATGAGTTATCAGTGTTCGAATTTTTAAAGTCTCACTCTATACATTTATCTTCACAGCTAATCACTGTAACTGGACATTTAGAAAAGGGACATGCACGAACTATGAAGAACGCTATTACTGGGACAAGGACCAATGTAGATGTAGGAAATTCGTCTATGGAGGTTGTGGAGGCAACAACAACAACTTTAAAGACAGAAGCGACTGCCAGGCCACCTGTGAGGGAACCAGCCCGTGTTGAAATGAAAGAAAATAACATTGCAACAGGTGTAAATGATGTTGTCAATGAATATTAAATTTGAAAGCTATTTGTTTGTTGTTGTTTTTTTTCTATTTTAACCCCCACAGCGCTGGCCATTACTAGCAGATGTGATTTGCAAGTATTTTTTATCTATTTTTCAAGACATTACATATATACAGTAAATTTCCGCTATTTAGAACACCAAAAATTAAGATTAATTCTGCTATGAAAAGCGTATTTAGCAGGTTGCAGCTATTCTTTCTTTGTGTTTTCCGCATACAGTGTCCTCTGGTCAGAGACAACATTTGGTACTGTTCAAAAGTGGTCTTAAAGACCACTTTTGAACATTCCCAAAGGTGGTCTTAAGATAGGAATTTTACTTAATTGTTTGCTCAGCTGAGTAGACTATTCACCTAAAAACCAAGCCATATCTTCTCTCAAACATCACGAAAACACGCCTATATACTTTTCACTCCCTTGAACCCCACTTTTATATAGTAAAACTGGCTCTAAAATATCGATTGTGGGAACTCGTTAGAACCGCATCATTGAGGCGGTTCTAACGAGTGCCCACAATCTATATTTTGAGCAGATATAAGAAAAATATCGCAATTTTTTATCTGAAAACTTTAAGTTTTGCGCGGTAAAATTTACAATGTATTGATATAGGCGTGTTTTCGTAATGATCAGATTTTTTCCGCTCCAGAATTTTCTATAGTGCTTTACCTTCGGGGGAGGCAACTTTTGCAAAAGTGTTTTTTGTCTCCCATGTCAATAGGGTCAACTTTTAAAGATAAGCATTTGCTCCTGAGTAGCAAATACTTTCCTTTAAAAGTAGACTCTTTTTCGGTGGGTCGAACCTATAGAAAGTGAACAGGAAGTCCCGTAAGTTGTCTCCCTTTCAAAAATGGTTGGAAATGTGCTAGGTGTTCCCATTCCTCTTTGTGTTTGTTTGTACTGGTGATAAACGGCCCATTCAACACTAGTTTAGGTCATTTCTGAGCCGGTCAGTTTACCTATCCATACTTTTCCTCGGCAGGCTTATACGTAAGCGGTTAACCAGTAAAGTGCACACTTTCGCCAGACCTGACAATTGCACTTCTTCAATCAGCTGAAGGGAAAGAATGACCGTATTAAATATTTCATGCTCAATCTCCACGAAAGAATGTTGCCGACCCCGATAGGTATCGAACCCGCGTCCTCCTGATCACCAGTCAGTCAGACGTGCATCTGACTGAGCTACCGAGGTCGGCTCATATATAATACATAACGGCATGTAGTAACAATGATATGACCACACGTGTCATTACAAATCAGCCGGGCCACAGCATTCCTACAATTTACAGGAGCGCCCAACGTAGTATCAGATCGGCCTGCGCATCCATAAAGTCTGACCAGAGACGTCTCTTGCTGCATGAAGGAGGCTTGGGCCCTTAGCTATCCTAAGAGCGGACAATGAATACTCTGATCAGGCTGCGCGGATATGCATGCTTATCTGAGTCTTCGCTTGGCGCTATGTAAATTGTAAGTAATCTTGTACCCCGGCTCAAATGATTACTGGACAATTTCGGTGATTTATTCCAGTTGAAAATTGATGTGTGATAAAATCTTACATTTGTGGTCATTTCATGTGGATATTAAGCTCGCCAAAGGCGTCATATGAAAAGATCTCTCGTGTAATATGTTCTATAAAAGGGTTATCCTTTGAAAGCAAGGAATACACCACAGAAGTGAAAAATATGGAGTGAACATGTTTTCTGGGTCAGACTAGCTAGTTTCGACCAATTAGGCCTCATCAGTGACCCTCAGATATTTTCAAAATTCCACAATGGAATCAATGATCACAAAATGACAAGAAAATATAATCTACACTATGATGTAGGGCAGGGAGACGTTTTACCGCCGCCACACATTCCCACACACCAGCTGTAGTGAAGTTAAATATGTTCTATAAAATGGTTATCCTGTCTAATTCTTATTGTCTGCCGATCAGTGAAGATACAGACAGGGTAAAAAGAAACTTTGGTAACTTTTGGAACGATTCTTTTAACAGAGTTTTTGGAGTTTTGCGCAAAAAGGTAGGTTGAACTTGGCAAACATTCTGGCCCAAGATCAGTCGCTACAGAATATGAGGTCTGTCAGGGTCTACACTGTTTACTTCACGTATAAAGGGTAAAGCGAACCAGTCTGTGTTGCCGTTAAGGATGACTTTCCAAGCCAAACGTCACGTTACGAAAAGACGCGTATTCAAATATAGTGAAACTTTTGCCACCGAAAATGAATATTTTCCGATAAAACAAGAACCAAAAGAAAATCCGATATATTTTTCATATGTCTGGTCAGATACATAGATTGTGAATAGTCGTAGATGTTTATGAGCAGAAATATGAAAAATAGTGTTTACCCCTGTAAACCCGATTTACGAAAACTCGCCTTAGGGGCTTGAAGAAATATATGGACTGCATGATGCTTCCACGCAGAGCTGAATCCGGCCCGCACACTAGTACTGGTAAACCGCTTAGAGGATCTAAGCCTGTCCAGGAACCGCGGCGCGAGGCGGACCGTCCATGCTAATAAACCCTATTGGTTTCATTCGGCGACAGGGCTTGAGATGTCATTTCATCTCAATGTCGGGTAAAAGTCCCACAAAATTGGAAGCAACGTGACATTTACAGTGTTGACGGCGACGTTAAACCTCATATCAAACAAACAAACAAATACGAAAACTCGCCTATACAAATACGTTGTAAATTTTACTGTCGAAAAAAGGCGAAAATTTTCAGATGAAAAATTGTGATATTTTATTTATGTTTGAGCAGAAATAAGAAAAATACTCGCCTATGCTAATACATTGTAAATTTTTATGTCGAAAAAAAAAAAGCACGAAAAGTTTCAGATGAAAAATTGTGATACTTTTCAAATTTATATTTTTGAGCTGAAATAAGAAAAATACTCGCCTATGCTAATACATTGTAAATTTTACTGTCGAAAAAAAAAAAAAAAAAAAAAAAATACATGAAAAATTTCAGATGGAAAATTGTGATATTTTTCTTATTTCTGTTCAAAAATATAGATTGTGGATACTCGTTAGAACCGCCTCATCAAAGGTAAATAAGGTTTACCCCTGTAAACCCCAGTTTTAGCATATGAAATGGGGTTCAAGGGGGTCAAAATTATATAGGCGTGTTTTCTTGATGACACTGAGAGATAATCGACTCAACAGTGCTGTTAGTACTTAAATGACTCGTTCTTAGAAGTTTAATCAATATAGGTTCACGAGCTACGAGGTTCACATTAAAAGCATTATGTACCGGAAACCCCAAAGCGGGTACCCTGGCAAACAGGCAGGCCCAGATCAGACGCATAGAATGCGGCGTCTGTTAAGAGCCTCCACTGTTTGCTAAAACTTCTGTCCTTTTCCAAAAATGAAAATGAAGAAAACACAACCTGAAACCCCTTAATTTTGAAATTGACTCCTGCCATATATAAGGTCGAAGATTCCATTTGGTACAAAAAAGGGATGCTGAGTATACTTAAAAATAGTTTCATGATCTGTGGATACATACAGGATCTTATATAAGTGTCCGTGTATTGCTGAATTTATTAAATGAGTTGCGGAAAAGTGATAAAATGCGAGGCGGTGTCGAGCATTTTATCCCATTTCCTTAACGAGTTTAAAAATGCATAAGCACGGATGCAACATTCTATTTACATGTGACATTTAAAACGCATTTTTTTCACGATTTCTTTTATGAAAATGTCACTAGTCTGCCATTTGTAAACGCGATGTCGTTGAGAACGTCGTACATGTAACGATAAATGACGTATCTGACTGATTTGCATAGTTATTCCACTAGTGGATTATCTAATTTATTACATGGCGTTATTACACTCTCAGGCTAGACGTCATAGTATAAATTACCTATCTTACTCGAAATATTGATATTTTTGACTCTTTGCGATAAAGACCCTTGCGACTTAGTGCATTTATTCACACCTCCAAAATGCCAATTTTTTTCTTATAAAAATCCGTGAAATTTTTCTTATTTATACTGTAAACATTGGTTATTGGTGCTGGTTAAAACCGCCTCATTGATGTTAACGATAAACGACGTATCTAACTAATTTGCATAGCGTTATTACACACTCTCAGGCTAGACGTCATATGATAAATTACCTATCTTACTCGAAATATTGATATTTTTTTACTCTTTGTGATAACAGACACGTGCGACTTAGTGCATTTATTCACACCTCCAAATGCTCAAAGGTAAAAGCTTCTGTTGGTTGGTGTCTGATACTCTGTCTCTGGTCGGGCCCATTGGAGCCTAACTGTTGGTTTTCTTTTGCTCCAGCATTTCTGATGTTTCTTGCTGTCGAGTCCTCACCGTTGTTTCATCTCTGTAGTTGTTTGATTTATGTGTTCACGGAGATGTTGCAC
This sequence comes from Lucinisca nassula, assembly GCA_963580285.1. Taxonomy (NCBI): domain Eukaryota; kingdom Metazoa; phylum Mollusca; class Bivalvia; order Lucinida; family Lucinidae; genus Lucinisca; species Lucinisca nassula. Next base: position 123,283,701 of record OY757023.1, on the reverse strand, counting down.
TGATGAGTTAGGAGGCCTAATGCGGACTGAACAAATTATTTGTCTTAATCGCGACGGAAGTAAGGGCGAGGATTGTGGCCACGTAAGATCAATTTAAGCCCCCCCCCCCCCCCAGTGGAATTCGTTTCCGCTGACCGTTCCAAGGCGGTTCTTCTGTCGCGGTTTATTTTTGTAATGGTTTATCATTGGGTGTTTGTGTCGCTTATATCATTTTATTTTAGATAAACTTTTTGGCCATTTTGTGGGAAAGTAACTGTCCCTTTGGCTTTCCGCTGTTGGTGTTTCCGTTCGGGTCTGTTGCTCCATGTTTGTGTTTCTTTCCCTTTGGTGTCTCTGGTGGGAGCTGTGGGCTAATTGTATCGATTCCTGATCATCGCCTCTATTTCTATTTAGCGTAGTTTATGGTACCGATTAAGAAGTTTCGCAGTTAACAAATTATACTGAGTGTTAAAGTCAGTTACATAACTACACACTCTGACAAATCGAATCAATTGCGAAATATAAACTCCATAGGATGGCGTACGAGGAACATCACCATCCAAAAACAGGAACATTTACAACCTCAAAATCAAAATCATTGCGTTTATCATAAATTTTGCAAGAAACAAACCCATCTACAATAGATAGATGTAAATCCAAAAATGGGGCCTCGGTATCAGAAGAATGTGTTGTATTTAACTGAAGATCTGGGGGGGGGGGGGGGGTAAATTTGACTGATCAAGCCATCGAAATAGGTATTGTCAGTATTTAATAAATCATCCAAGTATCTAGAAGTCGAGCTACAAGCTTCAATGATTTCCGATTGGTTTTCAGCAGAAAGGGACCACTGTCGGGAAACAAACTCCGTGGTAGCTATCATATGTGCTTACGTCACACGTTAGGAAGTTTGTTCGGGTACGATTTATGTTCGGAAAACAGGTATTTCCATTTCTTTTTTCAATACCTTCCATTGGAGAAATTCGACACGTAGCGCAGTAGGTGGCGCATAAATTCCCATTTTTTTTGGCTACTTTCATTATCTGTGTGCTTACCATGGTTACCGAGAACACTTGGTACAAAACTCCGAAAAACTGACTGTTAGCGAACACGGAAAGTTCAAGAAAATCCTCTTTTTTCATAGCCCACAGAAAAAAAGTTCTGAAAACAGGTTCGCTATGAAGCACCTTTGTCACGTACCTACACCCATCCCTTTGACATTAGCAGAAAACCCCTCGTCGAAGTGTTGGAAGAGAAAAAAGGAATAAAATGATAGCGTGCAAGGACTTCGGCCACAAGCAAAGTGAGATAGCTTCCACGTACAAGATCTTTCCTGAAGGGTTTTGCAGATTTACAAACACGCTTGATGTGCATATTTTCTTTCTTTTTAGCTACACGGAATTCGTTTTCTCAATGGGATAAACTTGTTTATATAGATTAAAAATTAGAGAAATTTGTTTAACAAAAACTAGGTTTCATTTTTTTCTCAAAACGAAGATTTGTATGGTGTCAGTCGCTTTCTAGTTCAATGAACAAAGCGACTCGCAATTTGTTCAGTGTGGTTCAGCGATGTTCCATTTGATTCTACGAAAAGCGTTTTTTTTGTATTGGAGATTGAGGGCCCATTCGACACTATTTTATGTCATTTTTGAGCCGGTCAGTTTACTTCATCCACACTTTTCCTGGGCAGGCATATACGAAAGCGGTTAACCGGTGCAGTACACATTTTTTCGCCAGAAACTGACAACTGCCCTTCTTGAACAGCGGAAGGGAGAGAATGACGGTAGAAAAGATTTCATAATCAATCTCCACGATAGAATGTTGCCGACTACGAAGATTGATTTTCAAAAAAATGAGAAGAGGATCAGTATTTAAATCTACAACGGGTCTACAATGAAAGCGAGTGTTTTTCAATCTGTCGACGCATTTTCGTTTGGTTTCCTTAGAGTTGCAAGGCCCAGTCAACATTAAGTTATATCCAGCAAAGTAGAAGTAAAACAAAGATCAGGAATTGATACAATTAACTTACTCCACCCATAAAAGACACCAAAGGGAAAGAAATACAAACATTAAGCGACCAGAACATAATGGAAACCTAAACAAAGGAAGGCCATAAGGACAGTTACTTTCCCACAAAATGGCCATATGGCCATCCAAAACCAAAAGACACAAGTGATACACACAGTAAGTAACAAACAACAACATAAATAAATCGCCACAGAAGAGCCGCCTTGGAACGGTCAGTGGAAGATTTCCACTGGGGGGGGGGGGGGGGGGGCTTTAGTCGATTTTACGTGGCCACAATCCTCGCCCTTACTTCCGTCGCGATTTAGACAAATACTTTATGCTTTGTTCAGTCCGCATGAAGGCCTCCTAACTCATCAGTGCAACATCTCCGTGAACACAAAAATCAAAGAACCGCAGAGGTGAGACAACGGTGAGGACTCGACAGCAAGAAACCACTGAAATGCTGGAGCAAAAGAAAACCAACAGTTAGACTCCGATGAGCCCGACCAGAGACAGAGCATCAAGACAGTTTACGTAACCACATTTGATCTTCTCTGAAGCTGAAGTTGTGCCATGTGGCGGCCGTAAAAAGTCCAACCGTACATCATCCTGGTGCAGATTATATTTTCTGGTTCTTTGGGATAATTGACTTCATTTAGAGAATTTATTTATCTTTACTGCAACTGCTGTTGTGTCCTGTGTCGACCGTACAAAGTCTCCCCGTACATCATAATAGTGCAGATTATATTTTCTCATTGAGTTCGTTTAGAATAATATGGAAAATAGAGTTCTGCTTAAGCCGGTGAACATAAAGGCCCGGTGTATGTGCAGATTTTGTGAAGTAGTCTGTATGTGCCCATATTCATATCAGGAAAAAAGAGCTGATCCCCACAAAAAAGCGATTTTGCAAAATTCATGCATGTATGTTTACTTTTATGCGGATCGGTTTCAACTCTGCGTCGAAGAATAATGCAGCCTATCTATTCCTTCAAGCCCCGATGGACGGGACCGAGCCATCTTAGATATCGGAACGCAACGATTTAAACAATTTGGAATCTACATGTCGCCCGAATGCCCTCACCAAATTCACCTGCATCTAACATAGTTCTGGACATGTCGAAATTGTGAATTTTACGACAGACGGGCTTACGTGCAGAAGATAGACGGAAAGCCGACAGCAAACTACGAAATAGTTCGATCAGGTACCGCGGTTAACCATGGTTAACCAGTGGTTAACCAAGGTTTGATCGAACTCAGTCTGGTAGCGGTCTGGTAGCATGGCCGGAAAGTCGTGAAGTCACTCTGGTCACACAATACGTAACAAAGATGGCGGCGAAAGGGCGAACACTAATGTCCAGGAAATGGTTGGTATTTTGTCCGGAAAATGGGGGTAGTGGTGCGTTATCCCTAATATCCCCTCTCCAGGTGGTCAGAAATTAATAAAATTAGTATCAAATAAAATTTTAAGCTCCATTCTAAAATATTTTTAAAAATTATTTTTCATTTTTAACATTTTAAAGGTCCATTTCTGAAGTTAATTTGTCCGGGAATCGACCTCTAAATTGTTATTTTTTTAATCTTTTGGAATGGAGCTTTAAAATTTATTTGATACTAATTTTATTAATTTCTAACCACCCGAAGTGGAGATATTAGGGATAACGCATCACTAACCCCCATTTTCCTCGCGATTCCCGGACATTAGTGTGCACAGACTTCTATTTAAGAAAAAGATGGTCTTGTGTACCAGTCAACCAAACATCTACCAGACGTCGTTCGATCACACCGGTGAAAGAACATGGAAATCATGGCAAGAACGTGCAGACTTGGACTTCAGCTACCATGGTCTGGTAGATGATCGAACTCCCTCTACGGCATAAGGTTACCGATGCTCCAGATGTACAGCATACAGTAAATAAAAATAGCCTTCATGCACACGAGTCTTAAAAGTTAGCTTCCACGGACACGGATTGAAAATGATAGCTTCCACGGATATGATTAAGAATGTTAGCTTCCACGGACGAGTGCAAAAATTGTTAGCTTCCACGTACATGGGTTTCCATAAACAAAATACACGTATTAATCATTATTGCTGCTAGCAATATATAATCAGCATATATTTATTTGCCATTCTACCTGTAATATTATTAATTGCAGACATGGAATATCAGCCAGCAGTGTGTCATAATTGTGGAAAAAATTTTCGGAGCCGTTCAGGTCTAAGTGACCATGAAAGAAGCCATACCAATCAGGCCCCCGTGCCGATGCTGTAACAAATATGTTTTATAAAAGGACTCTCCTTTGTGAGCAAGGAATACACCAAAGAACTGGTAAATATGAAGTGTTCAAGTTTTCTGGGCCAGACTAACTAGTTTGGCCCAGTCTTTCTGCAGCAAAACAAATCTGTAAAGGCATGGGTAGACTATTTTTGATAGTAACTCATCGAATTCGCTGTTCACCAATAGGAAAAATATGAATCAATATAATGTGATAGTATGTCTATATCAACTCTGTGTATCGATAGATCTTCTTTTCATTTATTTCTTTCGCTGCATTTGTGCTCTCCGTGGTAACTGAAAACAGTCAGGACAGTTAGTTAAGGAAAACTTGTACATACATTTAATGCTCTTATTTTTCCAATCCTCAGGGATTGCTTATGCAATTGCTTTTCACTGTTCCATCAATTGGCATCCTTTAGATACCTGTTGAAGGTCATTATCAAACCGATGTTCGTTCCTCGTTGTGTAACAACTGCAGTAGTATAGGGTTTGAACATGTCTAGCTCACCCCCTCCCCCCTTAAAAAAATTTTTTAGCTTCTTCAGACCACCCCTAAAGATTTTTTTAGCTTCTTTAGACCACCCCCTTAAAAATTTTTTAGCTTCTTCAGACCACCCCCAAAAATTTTTTTTTAGCTTCTCTAGACCACCCCTAAAAATATTTTTACCTCCTCCCCCAAATCACCTTCTAGAGTGACCTCGGAAAAAATAAAAATCCGACAGGAAACAATTTGGGGTAAGGGAATGAGAGAAAAAAAATACGCAGCTAAACAAAAGAATTACTTGTCTAGCTCACCTCAATCTTTATTAAGTATATTTAGAGATGCAGGATCAGTGTAAAATCATTGTGCTCACAAAATCCTGTTATGGAATGCATCTGGATCTTCAATGTTTACAGCAACCAAATCCTCCATCGTGCTGTTCATTAAAATGTCGTCATATAATTCCAAATTGCGATATAAAGAAAGAAGTTTGGCATGTTCAAATTCTATGTTTTTCATTTTTTCTATTTTCATTTTTTCATATGGTTTCCATTTCAGTTTCTTGTTCATAAATACTATTATATCATCTTTTTCTTCTAAACCCTCATCATCTAATTCATAATATCTTGATACTAAACAATGTTTATGAGAAAATTCTTTTTCTCCTAGAATAAGCTCACTATTGTCTTCTTTAGTGTTCTTTTTACAAATATAACATTTTTTATTAATTAAATAAAGCATTTCTTTGAACCCATTTCCTTGTTTTTCTTTGCTAAATTTACACCAATAACGTTTAAAAAAATCGCTTCTACTACCAGTAATATATACTGTAGCTCCTTCTATATCGATAGTAAAATTCACACGATTTATTTTTAGTATTTTTACAACAGAATCTTCTGGGAATTTTTCAAAATCTAATTGGAAAAAATATTCGCTCCAAAATCCAGTTTCTCGATAAACAATATTCAGTCCATTTTTTCTAAAAATTCTTCCATTTGTTTTAATTTTCGTTTTAATTTCCTACTTATGTATTCTGCTTTTCCATAATTGTTCCAAAGTCTTTTATTTTCATTATCATCCATTTTTATAATTTTAAATTTATTTTTTTTATTTTTTCATTTTTTTTTTCATTTTGCAATAGATATCCGAACATAATTTCATTTAATTCATCAATACTATTCATTCCATTATTTTTTAAAAATACTTCAATTTTTTTTTAATGTTTGTTTTATTTTTCTATTTACGTATTTTATTTTTTTCGCTATTTTTCCATTTTCTTTCATTTTCATTATCATCCATTTTTAATGTTTAATTTTATTATTTTAATTTTAAAAATTGGATAAAGTTTTTAAATTTTTAGAAAATATCAAACAGATACGAAACCAACAATTTGTGTTAGTTTATAAAAACAATTCTTGGTGATAGGAAAAAAGAAACGGTTGATACAAATTTTTGTACGTTTTATGATATTCAGAGTAAACCATCTATGATTTAAAACTCAGTAATCTGTAATTCTTGTTCATAAAAACTACCTTCGATTTCTTCGCCTTTTAAATCATTTATTTTGTAAGTAACATGATTTGTATTTAAAACTTCTTCAATTACAAATATTTCTCTAGTCCAACGAATAGTATAACCCTTTTCAAACTTACCTTTCTTTTTTGCTATTCTTACTCTATCCCCAACTTTGAATTTAGGTTTTTCAGTTTTCTTTTCTTTTTCTGGATATAAATTTTTATACAAAGTTAATTCATTTTCTACTTTACTTGCTTCAATAGGCGTCATTTTAATAGAAGAATGTACTGTATTATTATAATTTTCAACTAATTTATCTAATATATCATAATATTTAAAAGTTTCATGAGCAGTAAAATATTTATACATATGTTGTTTCATTGTTCCTATCCATCGTTCTGCTACACTAGATTTTTCTTCATTCTCAGTTGAATACAATTCTATTTCATTTGTTTTTAACACTTCTTTTACTTGACGATTATAAAATTCAGATCCTTTATCCGACCAAATATACATTGGTTTTCTTTCTTTAAATAATGTTTTAAATGCTTCAGTTACTGTTACTCCTGTTTTATTTTTCAATGGAATTAACCAACCATATTTGCTAAAAACATCTATAACTGCTAATAAATATTTATAGTGTTTATTTTGTTTTGAATATTGTTGCACATCTATCAAATCAACAGCCCATGTTTGATCTATTGAATGAACATATACACGTCTTTTAGTAAAAGATCTTATAACTCTATGATGTAATTCATCTGCTAATTTATTTGTTATTTTTTCTCTATTGGATATAAATGTATTTTTGTTAGATCCACACTCAGAACATATACCTTTTAACATTTGTCTATTATTAGTTGTTGTTACTTGTTTCACTGAATCATTTTCAGTATGCGTTTTACAACGTAAACAATAAATTTTTGGATGCTCCATTTTTATTATAATTAAAATTATTTTTAAATAAAATGAGTGAAGGAAAAGTGTGTAAATATTGTTCAACATTTAAACCGTTTAATTCATTTGCAAAAGAGAAAACATGTCCAGATGGACATAGAGGAAAATGTAAAGATTGTGACAGAGAACGAAAACAATTACATTATCAAAATAATAAAGAAAAATATAAAATAGCATATCAAGATTTTATTTCTCGCAATCCTGATTATTTTAAATATTACGTTAGAACATAATTAAATTTGTATTCTAATAAAATGGCAAGAAATAAATCCAAAGTATTTAAAAATGTTATTAATGAAACTATTATTGATAACATAGAAGAAGATGATATAACGGCTTATATTAATAAATTAAAAGATAAAATTAAAATACAAGCATATCCCAATAAAGTGAAGATAATAATTACTTCTGAATTTAATAAACCATTATCATTTGATATAGTAAAAAGTCATTACTCTAATCCTGTTCAAGTTATTCAATCAAATAATAATGTAGATGAATTTTATAATAAACTAAAAGATAAATTTGAAGCATGGCTTGATAAGTATCAAGAAAGAGGTTATGGTTTTGTTTTTAGAAATATTAAAAGTGTAGAAGTAAAAACATATAAATATAATTATCAAAGAGCTTCATCTTATATACCTTTAAAGTTTAAATCAAGAAATATTATCAATGTTAAAAACACAAAAGATAACAAATGTTTCTTGTGGTCAATATTATCTAAATTATATCCTGCAGATAATAATAAAGAGAGAGTAACAAAATATCATCCCTATGAGAATGAAATTAATATGACCAATATTGAATATCCTGTTTTAATAAAAGATATCCCAAAAGTAGAAAAACAAAATAATTTAACTATAAATGTTTTTGCATTAGAAATTCCAACAAATAAACAATCTTTATATCCAGTTTATATTTCAAATATGAAAAGTGAAAATACAATTGATCTTTTATATATAGAAGAAAATGAAAACAAACGCTATTGTTTAATCAAAGATTTAGATAGTTTTCTATGTGATAAAAATAGAAATAAACAACACACAAGTAGAAATTGCTTACAAAGATTTCAAAGACTAGAAACATTAGAAAAAACATAAAGAGATATGTCTAGATCATGACTATTGTAAAGTTAATATGCCAAAGAAAGATAATATTCTTAAATTTAAAAACTATCATTTCAAAAATAGACTACCTTTTGTTATCTATTCAGATTTTGAATCAAATAATATCCCTTTATCTACTTCCCAACCTGACCCAAATAAATCATATGTTAATCCAATAAGAAAACAAACAGTTAATAGTTATGTTATCTATGTTCAGTCTGACTATCCAGAAATTTATAAACCACAATACTTTTCTTATGTTGGTGATGATGCAGCAAAGAAATATGTAGAAAAAATAATAAAAATTTTCAAGGATATAACTTATAAGATTTACCTTAATGAAAAGAAACAACCAATTTTAAGTAAACAACAAGAAAAAGAATTTCAAGAGTCAACAGAATGTTATATATGTGGAAAGGAATTTGAAGAGGAAAACAAAGTAAGAGAACATAATCATCTTTCTGGTAAATATAGAGGAGCAGCTTGTCAATCATTTAATACAAAAGAAGGTAAAACAACAAAGCTAATACCTGTTTTCTTTCATAATGGCTCAAACTATGATTTCCACTTTTTAATAGAGGAGCTAATGAAATATGAAGATGATTATAACAAAGTAAAACTTCTATCCAAAAATTCAGAAAATTATATTTCTATAGATTACGGTTCAAATTATAAAAAAACTAAGATTTCTAGATTTCTATAGGTTTATGTTAAAAAGTTTATCAGATATTGCAAAATCAACAGATGACTTTCCTATTTTAAAACAAGAATTTAATGATAATATTTCATTGTTAAAACAAAAAAGGATATTATCCATATGAATATATAGATTCAATAGAAAGATTAAAAGAAAAACAATTACCCCCTATGGATAAATTTTATTCTACTCTAACACAAAAATCAATTACGAGTGAAGAATATGCTCATGCACAAAAAGTATGGAAAGTTTACGAGTGTGAATCGTTTTTAGATTATCACAATCTTTATTTAAAAACAGATGTTTTAATTTTAGCAGATGTCTTTGAGAAGTATAGAAACTTTTTCTTAAAACATCATGAAATAGATCCATGTTATTGTTACTCTGCACCAGGATTAACTTGGCAATGTGGATTAAAATGTACAGGAGTGGAATTAGAATTATTAACAGACTATGAAATGTTATTAATGATAGAAAATGGTATTAGAGGAGGGTTTTCTGGCGTTCTTGGACCTAGACATGTAAAAGCATTCAATAAATATACACATAATTATTATGGTGATGGTAATATGATATTAGATGATAATGAAATGAAAGAATGTTTAGAAGCATTAAAAAGAGGAGAAAATTTAAACGATTATCTTATAGAAAAATATTTATTATATCTAGATGCAAATAATGTATATGGTTGGGCAGTGTCACAGAAATTACCAACTAGTGATTTCAAATGGGAAAATGATCTAGGCTATTATTTACATATTCCAAAAGGAAGGGGTTGTATAATAGAATGTGATTTAGAATATCCCAATCATTGCAAGTTTAAAACAATGAAATATCCATTAGCTCCTGAGAAAATGAAAATAAATAAAAAAGGTTTATCAGATTATCAAATAAACTTATTAGGAGATAAGCCATTAGGTAAAGAAGAAAAATTATTATTAACACTTTATGATAAAAAGAAATATGTTATTCATTATAGTATTCTAAAAGAATATATTAAACTTGGAATGAAAGTAAAAAAAGTTTACAGAACTATATCATTTGAAGAAAGTGATTGGTTAAAGAAGTATATTAAGTTTAATACTGAACAAAGAAGAAAATCTAAATCTAATTTTGAAAAAGACTTCTGGAAATTAATGAATAACAGTTTCTATGGAAAAACATTAGAAAACATAAGAGGAAGAAGCGAAATTAAATTAACAACGAGTAAAGAAGAAGCAAAGAAATACATAAACAAACCTAATTTTAAAGATTCAATACTTTTTAATGAAAACTGTGTTGCAATTGTAAATAATGTTACTTCTGTTAAATTTAATAAACCTATTTATTTAGGACAAGTTGTATTAGATTATAGCAAGTTGTTAATGTATCAATTTTATTATAATATAGTTAATGAATTATGGCCAAAAAATGAATTAATTGCATCAGACTCCGTTTCTGGTGATACTCCAATTATTTTAAGATATAAAAATAAAGTATTTATTGAAAATATAGAAAACATTACTGATGAATATGAATACTCAAATAATAATTTTTTTCATAAACTAAAAGATAATGATATTGAAGTTTGGACGAGTAAAGGATTTGATAAAATAAAAACTATCATTAAACATGAGACAGAAAAAGAAATGTTTAGAGTTGTTACACCATTAGGATTTGTTGATGTAACAGAAGATCATTCTTTAATAAAAGATAATAATGAAATTATTAAACCTAAAGATTTATCGTTAAATAGTAATCTTTTATTCAATGATAATTATAAAACTTCTTATACCCCTCCTTTAAAAGAAGACTTCTTAAAATTAGAACCGTCAACTTTAGAAGAAAAAGAGCTTTTATTGAAGGTTTCTTTTTAGCCGATGGAAGTAGCGGAATTTATGGAGTACATTATTTTTGGAGTCTATATAACCAAGATCTAAATATTTTAAATAAATGTTTAGAATACTGTAAGGAATTATATCCAACTGATTTTAAAATATTAGATTATATGCAATCTAAAGTATATAGAATTGTTCCAAAAGGAAATCATAAGTTAATGGCAATTACATTTGAAAAATTTTATACTGATAAAAAAGAGAAATACATCCCCTAATAAAATTCTTAATAATGATTACAATTATAAACTATTCTTTTTCAGAGGATTTTATCAAGGAGATGGTTATAAAAAAGGAAAAAGTTGTGTATTCTCTTTTTCACAAAAATCTAAAATTACATTCTCGTGTTTAAATTATCTTATAACTTCTCTAGGATCTAATAGTAATATCAATACGAGAGAAGATAAACCAAATATATTTCAATTAAATATAACAAAAAAAAAAGAACAATATGCTAACTTAAAAAAGATAATACCATTAGGTAAACAAAAAAGAATAGTTTATGATTTATCTACAGAAACTGAAAATTTTAATTGTGGGTTTCCTTTGATCGTCCACAATACTGATAGTATATTCTTAACCATAAAAACTAAAGATATTTATGAAGATATGAAACAAATAAAAAATGAACTAGATACATCAGACTATCCAGAAAATCATAATCTTTATTCAGAAGAAAATAAAAAGAAAATAGGGAAGTTTAAAGATGAATTACAAGGTAAAATTATGAATGAAATAGTTTTTCTGAGGAGTAAAGCATATTCTTTTACATTAACTGATCTTAGTGAAGAAAAAAAAAAGAAAAGGCATTAGCAAAACAACAATTAAAAAAGATATAAATTTTAATGATTATAAAAATTGTTTATTTAATAATGAAATAAAAATGAATAAGATGTACACTTTAAATTCTGACAAACATAATATGTTTGTAAATGAAATAAACAAAGCTTCTTTATCTCCTTTTGATGATAAAAGATATATATGCGAAAATGGAATAGATACACAACCTTATGGAATTGATTCATAATTTCCATGCAACAAATCCAGTGAATACCATAGCACCAACGACAAATGCAATCTCTCTATTTTTCTGGTCTTCTGATGGAGTATAAAAATCACTCAACTTTGGTTCATGTGTAACATAATAATATTCTTTTCCTGCTTGGTCTACTTCTTCAAAGGTTTTTTCTGCATGACGTTCTTTTTGTTTTTGTTCATTAAGAAAATCCAATCTTTGTGTTCTTTTATTATTCCATTTTACTTGTGCTGCTTCTAATTGTTCCATTGCCTCATCATGTCTTTCTCTCTTTTTCTGCGTCTCTGCCAATATGTGAAAACAAATAATTACTACCAGAAAAAGCAAAGGCATTCGCTACTGCTCCACCAAGCATCATCCCCGCTGCACTCGCCATTTTATAAAATAATTATTTCACAATATTTTCTGGAATAATTCCTTGCTTAACCAACATATCTCTCGTCGCCATTGCGAGTAATATATCAATGGATAACATACCAATATCAGTCATATTTAAATCTACTTTTGGTGGTGGTCTTTTCAATAGTTTTCTTCCTTATTCTGCATATCCAACCGTTAATACAGTCTCTACTCCTGCGTGATATAACATGTTTGCAATTTGTTTTCCATCAATTTGTGTTGCCATTTTTATAAGAATTTTTTGATTAATTAAACTCAAATGGATCGATTTCTTTTTGTTATTTGGGCTGCACAGGTGTAACTTGTTTCTTATTATAAATATATAAACCCAATCCAACAATCACACCTACTATACATAAAGGTATATAATTTCTATATATATTTATATATTGAACTTCATTATCATCTTTTATTATTTGCTTTGGAACTTTTAGTTCCATATTTTCTTTCTTCAAAAGTTCTGCTTCTTTTCTTTTTAATTCTTTTCTTTTTAATTCAGAAAGTAACTGTCCATATGGCCTTCCTTTGTTTAGGTTTCCATTATGGTCTGGTCGCTTAATGTTTGTATTTCTTTCCCTTTGGTGTCTTTTATGGATGGAGTAAGTTAATTGTATCAATTCCTGATCTTTGTTTTACTTCTACTTTTTTTTTTTATCTTTTTTGCTTCTGCACCTTTTTTACCTGCAGATACTCTTTTTGGGGTTTTCGTTTTTTCATTTATTTCACTCGACATTTTTAGGTCTTTTTTATCAGTCTGGAAATCCAGATGTTTTGTTGTTGTTAACATTGCAGTAAACGGTGCAAGATACATTCCATATCTATAATACAATTCACAACATGTTCTAGTCAAAGCGTGATTGATAAATGGATCTTCTTCTAAATCTTGTATTAGTTTTGGTGGATTAACAACATTAAAATATTTTGATACACCCATAACATATACGTTAATAAAAGAATTACACAATGTCTTCGTCATACTTGCCCCTAGTCTTGCTTCGTATCTGCAGTATAGTGTGTTTATTTGTTCTGGTGTCATTGTATCAATGTCTGACATTTGTAAGTCTTTACCAAGATATTGTTTACTTCCTCCACCAGCAACAATGGCTGATAATCTTTCACGTTTTGTTTCATTGTTTTGATCATTGTTTTCCTTAAGTAGCTCTTTAACATCCATTTTATATAGTTTATTTTTTATTTTCAAATAATTATATACCACATATCCAACTACCGATAAGACTGCAGTGTTTGTTATAATTGTTAGTATTTCAAAAAGCATTGCTTATTTTTGTAATATTGCTTTAGCATTACTTATTTTTTGTTATATTACTTAAGCATTACTTAAGCATTACTTAAGCATTACTAAAGCATTTCTTAATCAACCATTCAATAATCAGTAGTTTGGTCGGTTTTGCAAAATTAATTTACGATGTTTCGTTTTCTTTAATTCTTCCTTTATTCTTTGCCGTTCTTCTAATGTGGGAATAACATCATTCTCTCTCAAAAAATTTTCAAAACTATCTCTATCTTTTGTGTAGAACATACATAACCACTTTGTTTGTTCTCTTAAATCTTTCAAAACTGAATTGTATCTTTGCGATATAACCAATACCGATTGTTCTGCGTGTCTACCTGAAAACGCAAGTTCCGACAACATGTCTTTTTTTCTTTGTTAGTTCTTTTGTTGCACTGCAATAATCAATGATGTATAATGTAGGGGAATCGGCATATTTTTTAAAAAAACAACCGTAATAGTTCTTGAAGCTTTTCTGTTCCATCTGATGTTATAGGATTTCTGATTATAATATTTTTTGTTTTTGGTTTTTTAACATCACCAATCCAACTTCTGTTTTTGTATGCCTTGTTCCATTGAATGGTCGGGCAAAGTATAACAATATGACTAAATACACCAGCACACTCTGATTCTAATAAATCTAGCATAAACTCTGTTTTTCCACAGCCAGTTTGACCACAAATAATTGCACAGGGTGGATATTTATGTAGTTCCATTTTTTTATATTAATAATTTACTTCTTTAAATCTACCATCTTCAAAATTAATTTGGGCATCTTGTATTACAAACAGATAAACATTTATTGGTTCATTTCCTCCTGCTTCTTTTGTAATTTGTATTGTGATGCCTTCTGAAGCATTTTCTATTCTTCTTCCTGAACCATGAAGTGTATTATCATAAGTTGACCGTAAATCTAACCATAATGCATAATTAGTTGTTAGATATTTTTCTATTGTTGTATCAGTAAAATATAAATCTTTTAAAAGCATATTTGTTTCTTTATTTCGTTTTGAATTTAGGGCAAAGAATTTGTTAATCTCGTCCCAGTGTTGGTAGGACTTCATCCCCTGACTATACAACTGATTCGGAATCCCTTCTATTGTCATTTCCACTTTAGTAATTACAGGATTGTAATATTCTTCTGTACTGGTCCTTTCCGGATCTTCGAATAGCATCAGAATTCCTTTCATGCTTCTTGCAGGAACATTTAGATTGATATTCCATAGTGTATCGGATTTATTTTTAGGTATTTTTCTGTGTCTTAATATTCTGTCATACAAAATAACCATTTTACCATCAACTTGTTGTCTTATTTCTCTTGATAAATAAGGATCAGAAACAATATCGAATTCTAAACAAATATTTTTGATTGTATAAGTTGAAGTTGCATCGGTTGAATTAATAACTTTCATGTAATCGTTAAATGTAAGTTCATATTCTAATCTATCCCCGAGTCCTGCTTGATAAAAATGCATATGGGTTTCCAATAATTCAAAATCAAGTAGAATACAAAACCTGTTTCCATATGCTTTTGCGATGGCTTGATCTTCTTTATCTGCTGTTGCAATTTTTGCCCCCACTCTAAGTTTCAACATGTTTGCTTTGCCAACGCCTTGGTATGCCATATTTATTCGTTCTGTATGAGTCTTCCATAAATCAATATAACAATGATAGATGTCACTATCATCAATGGACATAACTTCATTTCCACTTATCCTAATTGTTGTTTTCTTAATTATGGATCTTCCTATGTTTGGAAATATAGTTGCATTTGTATCTTTAGAGGTTAGTTCAATTTCAAATGCTAATCTGACTGTTCCGGGAACACTAACATCATTACTACTTAGATTAGGAAATCTCACTAATAATTGATGATTTTGGTCAATAGTTGATGGATTATTGGTTATCACTACACTTTGACGGATACCTCTCACACCGCGTGGTTCTCTTATTTTTCTGTAAGGGTTTAATTTATTTCCATAGGTCGACATTTTTTAAAGATATTTTTAAATAATTAAAAAATGGCTGTGATATTTTTTTAATAAATAAAAATGGCAGAAGGATTTGATTTTGAGAATCCTGAATTCGATAGAGATGATTATGATTATAAAGACACTTTTTAGATGACAAAGAATTTCAAAGAACATTGGATAATCAATATAAAGTACTAGACGATCTGACAGGATCGGATAAAGAAGAACACCAAAAGGATTTGTTAAAAATGATGTTGAAACGATTTTATGAAAGAAATAATGAGTCTGTAAGAATGGATGTAGATGAAAATGGATGGATTCTTACAAATGATATATATGGCAGATCACTGCTTGGTATAGAGGATCAAGATGGAAAAAATAAACCCTTATCATATTATAAAAGCAGCAAACCAGATGCCGTCCTGCAGTTTTATTCACTTGATACAATCCTTAAAAAATATAAAGTTAATTTTATCAGATATAATCTTGGCATAACCGATTATCAACCCCCTGTTACAAGAATAAAAGAAGGTAGAGCAGAATTAGCAAGTTTGGCCAAAGCAAGAGACCAGATTGCAACGGAAAACATTCCAATGCAAGATTTATCTTCAACCAAAGATGTGCAAAAGTAGCAGGCACTGCAAATAATATTGAGACCACTCTTACATCTCTTTTTGACAATTTAGAGCTGCCAGAAGTCAAAAATGCACGCACACAAACAGATATGACAAAAAGAGAAATGGATGGTATTTTAAAAGCAATGACAAGTGTTAAAGAAGAGGTTGCAAATGAATTGGTTAAATTGAATGAAACAAATAAAGACTTAGCAAAAGAAAAAGATAAATTAGAACAAGCGAAAGCAGACAAAGATGAATTTCAAATAGAGAGGATCAGTAGACGAATAAGAGGTTTGGTGTCTGAGAGAAGTGCAAGATTAGAAGTAATTAATGTTAATAGAGATAAATTACGTAGTCAGGTAAATAGAATAAATGAAACAATTAACAAGATATTAAAAGAAGACACTACATTAGGTGAGAGAATTAAAACATTATTTAGAGAACAAGGAATTACAATTGTTAGTGTTTTAACTGCTTTTGGAATGATTATTGGTGTTATTGTTGAGACTTTTATTCCTACTACTGGTGGTGGACCTATAACCCCTAAACCACCGTCAAAAGAAAATTGGATAAAAAACAATTATGTAATCTTGGTAAACTATTAGCCAATCTTGCAGGAAAAGCAGCAGCATCGCTACCGGGTATTATTGGTTCCATTTTGTCTTGGTTGCTTTCTGCTACTGGAAAAGTTGTTAGCTGGTTTGGTAATAATTTATGGGCAGTTGTTGTTGCTGTTGCTGGTTTGTTGTATGTAGCAGCAAAAGAATGGATTTCTAAATAATTTTATAGAGTGTTAATGCAGATATTCCGATAACTATACTTCCTACTATTAAGGCTGTTTTAGTTTCTTCGTGTTGATTCTTTCTTTTCAACGGGTTCTGGTAGAGATTTCTTTGTTTTTGTTTCCTGATGTTTTGGTTCTGGCAGAGATTTCTTTGTTGGTGTACCATTTATGGTATCAGATGGTGCTGTAGGAACACCAGGCTTAACATTTACATCACTATTGAAACCAAGCGAGCACTCCGATGTTGCAATTACAATTTTATTATTATATCCAGCGAAAGTACCAATTTGTAATATCATATCACTGGGAGACATGTAGAGACCAAGTCCGTATGTATAATCAACTTTACTTGTAGCATATTTCAATACATTTTGATATTTTGATATTTGGTCGTGCAAATCGATTGGACTGTTAATTGCTTCTTGAACATTTGCTAAGAATTGTTTTTGAACATCAAATCCTGTGCCTATTTTTAGTATTTCTACACGTGTTTGATATTGTGCTCCTAATAGTGCCCATACAAATATTCTAATACTTTCGTTAATTCGTTCAATACCTGGTTTTGTGAAGCCTTCTGATTTGTCTAATATAAACATTGTCCATGCCTCACTTATATCTACTGTGTGTTCAATTTTGTCATTTGCACTAAAGAATGGCCCATCACTTCGATGTTCGTATCTGTATTTTCCACTTGGTTTAAAGTATTGAGTGTATTCTCCGAGACCGTGACTTTTAGAACTACTTTCCAATTTTTGGCGCCAATCTGTATTTGTTGAAACATTGAATTCATTGCATAAGTTTTGGTAAGTTGCTTTATCGTATGTGTTTTTGTAATAACCAAATTTCTCATCTGTTGGTAAAGGTGTTTTAAGTTCTTTCAAAATACGAGCAATACAATAATACACATGAAATGTATATACTGTTTTAGTTAGTCCTGAAGTGTTTTGCAAATGGTCTTGATAACTTACACCACATCCTGTAGTAGCACACCAAACAGCAAAATTCAATTGGCACTGCCACCAGTCAAATGATGAATGAAGCCATGTATTCCACGGTTCATTGTTGTGTAATGTTGGATTTTGATAGTTTTGAAATAAGTCGGGAAACGTTACTGGAAAATGGTCATTTTTGTTAACATAAATTGTTTGTTTTACAAGTTCAATATTCTTTTTAGAATATTTAGTATGAGGGTTATATGATGCATTGGGATTGTACTTGAATTCTTTAGGTATCATTTTTTATTACTTAAAAATGTATCATACAATTTCTGATATTAATAAGACAATACACTTGCAACAATATATAGATAACAAATGCGGTATTAAGAGAATTGGATTGAAGAGTTTTACTTATACTATAGGTTGGCATAATTTGATTGATGAATCTATCCAAAAAGGAACAGATAGACCAATACGTTTAGCTTCAGGATTTTACAGTTTCCAACAAATAGCAGATATATTTCAAAGTAATACTATTGTATTATCTGTAAATGAAACAAATGGCATAGTGTTTTTGACATCGACCGTTGATTTAAAAATAAGCAAAGGATTAAAAGAGATGTTAGGCCTCGGAAATAGACGATTAAACGCAAATCAAACATATGAGGGAGAAATGCCTTTAAATTCTGCACCTTATAAACAACTATATATTCATCTTGAGCAGATAAACAGTGCATGCAATTTCTTTGATGGTGCTCCTAGTAATATCCTTAGTGTTGTTTCTGTTGAAAATAAATCATTTGGAGATATTGTTCATACACGTTTTAGTAATCCGGAATATAAACAATTAACACATGGTGATATATCAGAATTAAGTACAAGCGTTTGTGATGAGAATGGTCAGACAATAAACAACAATGGTTTACCAATTAGTTGTGTGTTAGAAATTTTATGATTTAAAATGAGTATATTTGGTGTTAAGAATAATACGACTTTACGTGCTGATAGCAGAATATCAAATTTAGATAATATATTACAAAACGTTCATACAAATGAATACATTACAATATATGCTGAATCAAAAGGCTCTTTATCTAGAGATAAGATGTTTTCATTTGGAAATGGAGGTAGAGAGCGAACGGCCGGTTATGTTATGATGAAAGATGGTTATATTATAAGTATGGGTCTGTCGTGTGAAAAGTCAAAAGATGAAGTGCGGGTTACTGTGATGGTGGATGGGGAAGTTTTGAGTGGGTGTATAGTTTATTTGGAAGACACACAAAGTGTACATCGCGATTTTGATAAACCATTTTCAGTTAAGGCAGGAAGTGTTATTAATTTTTTTGAGTATACTGAATAATTATACTGCGGTTAATACTGTTGCCTCATTATTAATTGAATTTAAAAATTATATATAAAAAATGAGTATATTTGGTGTAAAAACAGATAAGAATAATTTGACTTTGCGTATTGATGAATTACATAAAAAATTGGGAAATTTAAATAATAGATTACAAAAAGTTTATACAAATGAATTCATTACAATAACCGCCGAATCAAATGGCCCACTAACTAGTGGTAAAATATTTTCATTTGGAAATGGAGGTAGAGAGGGAGCGGTTGGTTATGTTATGATGAAGGATGGTTATATTAAAAGTATTAGCCTGTCCAGTGTATCGTCGCTTGGTAAGGTGAAAGTTGGCGTGTTGGTGAATGGGGAACGTTTGGAAGGGTGCCGCGGCCTCGCTTTAGATAGTGAAACAAAAAGTACACATTTTAATTTTGTCACCCCTTGTTTAGTTAAAGCTGGAAGTATTATTAATTTTATTAGTCTAGGGACTAATAAAACTGCAGTTAATACTGTTGTCTCGTTATTAATTGAATTCAAAAAATAAATATAAAAATGAAGCAACCTACGGCGCCGAATTTATATCCAGACTTATCTAGTGAAGACGGACAAAATTATAGATTACAGAAGATATCAGAGATAGAAAAACAACCAGAGGACCATTGGTCCTGAAGACGCTCACCTGACAGCCTTAGGTCTAAAGGGCTAAGGGACATGCACCCAAGGTCCCTCTAGGCCTCTTATTGATCTAAGATCCATGTCACCAAACGTGTTTTAATGTTCTGTTTTTGTCCTCTGATAATGATATTTCGGAGATTCGTTATAGTAAACAAAGACAAGGATTGATGATTTCTTTAGCAAAAGTTGCTTATAAATTTCTTGAAACATGTGCCACAAAAATTTTGAAAATCGGTTCACTATTAAAAAAAATATGACCAAAATAAGATTTGAATAGAGATTTTACATTGAAAGGGGAGATAATCCATGATCATAAAGTTTTGATTCTGGAATCTTTTTGGCCTCGATTTAAATGTTTTGAACTTCATGATGTGTTTTGCATCATTTATGATTATTTCAGTTATTTAGTAACAGTGTATGAAGAAATTGAAAGTTTGCGAGGAAATATTTACCTCCCTTGCTAGCAATTTAACTATGGAAATTTCCATATTCAAATGTGTTTTGGGTTATAAAATCCTTATTTGTCAACAGATTTTCTAAATTATTGCAACGCTAGTTGTTTTAAACCTTGTTCTTTATCCTGATGTAATTTTTATTGAGTTTTTTCTGAAAACCCACTATCAAAAGAGAAAATGTCCACATTAGTATATAGAGAAAGAATATATATGGTTAATGGGTGGGGAAATATTACGCATTTTATTAATGATGTGGGTAGGGCATGCCCCCAGGGGCCCAAATTAAGGTCCATGTCACTAAATGCATCTGGCTGTATGACCAAGTGGTCCTTAATCACATTCCTGACTCTTGAAGATCAGTTGGAAAACTTTTGAGTTTGAATTTTCAGTTATATTTAGCCAAGATAAAGCCTTAGATGAGCTAAAAGGTCAGGAACAAGAAAATATATTGATAATGGGTGGAGAGCTTAACCATTTCTAAAGGGGGTGTCGGCCCCCAATTTAACCTATGGTGTTCAAAGATCCATGTAACTAAATGCCCCTTATCACAAGAAACAAGAAAATTTATGATTTATGGGAGGGGATCTGAACAGTTTCTGAGATTTGATGCATTTTATGTAATGCAGGGGTGGGGCATGCCCCCAGGGTCTCAAGATGCATGTCACTTAAAGCCCCTTAGAATATATATTGTTTATGGGTGGGGATCTGAACAGTTTCCAAGATATTGGGCACTTTTTGAAATGAAGGGGGTGGGGCATGTCCCCGGGGGACCCCTAGACTCCCAAGGTCCATGTCATTAAACATGCTTAATCACAAGGAACAAGAATATACATATGGTTTAGGGGTGATATTCTCACCCATTTCCAAGATATCAGCCATTTAGACTTTTTCCCATACAAATGCCAATGTGACCAAATTTGACCTTGGCATAAAATAGGTCAAGGTCATCCCAGGGCAATTCTTTGAACAAACTATGATGGGCCCGAGTCCCGAGGCTACATACCAAGTTTGGTGGAAATCGGCCAAGCGGTTCCGGAGAAGAAGATTTTTGAAGGTTTTTTTAGGGACCTGGTGGACCCCGTGTCAATAAATGCGCCCTATCTTAAGGAACAAGAATATACATGATTTAGTGGTGGAATATTGAACGGTTTGTTAGATATAATGCATTTTCACTTTTTCCCATACAAATGCATATGTGACTAAATTTTACCCTGGCATAAAATAGGTTAAGGTCATCCGAGGGTCACCATTTTAAGAATTTAAGATGGGCCCGCGTCCCAGATGCTACATACCAAGTTTTATGAAAATCCGTCCAGTAGTTTCAGAGAAGAAGATTTTTGAAGGGTTTTAACCATATATGGGCATGGCGGCCATCTTGGTTATGTGACCCAACATCATCAACTTAATTTACATGTCCTTCTCCCATAAAGCTTTCATATGAAATTTGGTCAAAATTGACCAAGTAGTTTCCCTGAAAAATAAGTTTAAAATTTGACATATTAAAAAACTTGACCCAAGGTCACGGAATGACCTTGACCTATAAATCTCATATATACTTATTAACTCATTTAGCTGATGTCATCTACCAACTTTCAGGCCAAAGGCTGCAACAGTTTTCGAAAAATCCACCGTTTTCACTTTTTGCCATTCAAAAGCCTATATTACCAAATTTGACCTTGGCATAAAATAGGTCAAGGTCATCCAAGGGCCATTATTTGAACAAACTATGATAGTCCCGAGTACCCAAGGCCACATACCAAGTTTGGTGAAAATCGGACCAGCGGTTACGGAGAAGAAGATTTTTGAAGGGTTTTTACCATATATGGGCATGGCGGCCATCTTGGTCACGTGACCTGGACCCCGCGAACAAACTTTCGTTCCCTCATCCCACTGAGGCCCCACATGAAATTTGGCTTCAGTCCGCCCAGCGGTTCCAGAGAAGAAGATGTTTGAAAATGTTGACATACATACATACATGCATACATACATACATACATACATACATACATACATACATACATACATACATACATACATACATACATACATACATACATACAGACAGCATGGCCACCCTATAAGCTCACCAATGAGCCTACGGCTCAGGTGAGCTAATTAATGAAAGAGAGGGATGTAAGAAAGGCATTATACAAAAAGTATAAACGTGGAATTAACATTACAGATGGAGTTGATACAGCATTAATTTCTGCTAGTGTTATTATGGCCGGTCTTGGATTAACTGTTCCAGTAATGTTACCATTAGAGATTGCTGCAATCGTTTGTGGATCTCGGGGTGTTTGTGTTAAGTTAGTGAGACGTAAATTAATGAACAAGACCCAGAAACATTATGAAATTAAAACTCTTGCGAACAGTAAACTAAATAGTATAAAAGACCTAATATCAACATCATTACAAGACGGACAAATCACAGAATCAGAATTCAAAATCATCCTTGACGAATTGAAGCGATACAACGAAATAAAAGACAATATGCACACCCTCCAGACTGGACTGAGCGTAGCTGAAAGAAAAAAGTTAATAGAAGAAGGAAAGGCCCAGGCTTTAGCCGAGGTAAAAAAAAATAAGAAATGCTTGAGTTTATTTAATAAAGTTACAATAATTAATGAGCCGCCTCCTGGTTATAAGAAATGAACTTTCTCTCTCATTTTCGCGCATAAAACTTATGCAGATTTTTACATTTTATTTCCATTCTAATTCTTGTGTCAAATTATTTGTAAAGTAGAAGTAAAACAAAGATCAGGAATTGATACAATTAACTTACTCCATCCATAAAAGACACCAAAGGGAAAGAAATACAAACATTAAGCGACCAGACCATAAGTCCACTCGAAGTTGTGTTTACAATATGATAGTATTATAGCGTAATAGTACTATGGTAAACCCTTAATAGAAAGTAATAGTATTACAGCGTAATAGTATTACAGCGTAATAGTACTATGGTAAACCCTTAATAGAAAGTAATAGTATTACAGCGTAATAGTAGCACAATGTAATTGTATTACAGCGTAATAGTACTATAATTGTTAATACACCTGTGGACACAAAAGCGTTCAAACTCCTATGAAATAACTGTCAATGAATCTCTTTGCATCAAGTTAGTTTGACAAACAAATGTCATTCATCAAAGAATCCTAAAACTAGATCAAGCAATTGATTGGTCTCATTTTGGAAAACACTTTGTGAGTGACATCTGAGATGTATTTTGATTGGACAGTGCAGGAGTCAACAACGAAATGTACATCACCTTGTGTTTTGAATTTATTTCTGTCTGGCAACTGACTGATAGGATGTTAGGATATATTGAATGATGTTTCAAGTCAGAATGAAATGAAGCTCATCAAAGTTTGAACGCTTTTGTGTCCACAGGTGTATGTTATCAAGCACATCTGAATTAATGTTAGAGATCCAAACATCGATACGATCGATCGATTTTTTTTTCTCTCATTCCCTTACCCCAAATTGTTTCCTGTCGGATTTTACTTTTTTCCGAGGTCACTCTAGAAGGTGATTTTGGGGAGGAGGTAAAAAAAAAAATTAGGGGTGGTCTGGAGAAGCTAAAATAAAATTTGGGGGGGTGGTCTGAAGAAGCTAAAAAATTTTTTTAAGGGGGTGGTCTGAAGAAGCTAAAAAAAATTTTTAGGGGTGGTCTGAAGAAGCTAAAAAAAATTTTAAGGGGGTGGTCTGAAGAAGCTAAAAAATATTTTAAGGGGAGGGGGGTGAGCTAGACACGTTCAAACCCTATACTACTAACTGCTTGTTTGACATCCCTGTACTTTAAGTAGACTAAGATGTTTTGTGGGCTTTTGTTGTACCTTCCTTCTTTTCGAAGGAATTATTTTCAGTAATTTTATACGCTGTTTTATTTAATGACCGGTATGAAGATCGCTTTAGTTTTGACGGTATCATTACCTTATTAACCCAAATGAGTATCACAAATACATTTAAAATATCAATATCACCCCTTAGGTTACACACTGCTTCTTCTGTACGGATTCCCCATTCTATTAAGAACTTTAATACTATGTTGCCTTCGGTATTGGTTAGACCCTTAAATTTGTCTTCTGTAACTTCAGTTAATCTCAATGGAGCAGGCAATACCAATGTTTTTGGGAGTAGTCTTCGTATAAGACTATCTCCTCTCAAATCGCCCATCCTTCAAAAATATACTAATCCGTGGAAAAGAAGTGGAATGTATCCTAGTATTTCTAAGTGCAATGCCAAGAGGTGCAGATCTTGTTCGCATTTAAGCACTGCGTCTACCGTTACTTCATCTGTAAACAGTAGACGCTTCTCTGTAGTTAACATGTCTGATTTGACAAGACAGTCTACAGATTTAATTTATCTAATTACATGACGTGCTGCAAACTGTAATATGCAGTACGTCGGTCAAACTAACCGCATGCTTAAAACTAGATTGAACGAGCATTATCGTAGAATGAGTAAGCCTAAGAAAACTGACACTTTCTTGTACCGTCACTTGCGACGTACAGGTCATTCTGTAAATAACATTGTTATACAACCAGTGGAAAAACTTTATTACGATGCAAATTCTACATCTAGATTCAAAATTATAAAAAAGACATGAGGCTGAACTGAAATGGATTAAATGTTTACAGACCCCTTTTCCACTGGGATTTAATGACAACATTTATCATGAGGGTAATATTTCTAGAATGCCGAACTTTGATATTTTCTCGCTCCTGGAATGTCGAAAACGCAGAACTAGATCTCAAGACACCAGGAAAAATGTTAACTTTAAACGTAAACTACGTGCGTTTAAACGAAACAATACTAGACTTAAGTGACTGTCTATTACATTATTAAATCATGGACGCCACTCTATGCTTTCATTTTTAAGCTCATTACCCGTTTCTGTTGTACGTCTTCTGGACACCGAGGCGAATAAGTTCTACGATAGTTCTAATCAGTTATATGATGCGGCTCTCTTAACTAGAGGCTATACTCAGCATACTCTCCGTCCTTACATTGATTCTGAAATTAATCATAAACGCCATTTCTGCAAAATATCCTTCATTAATAAGGGTATGGATTTTATAGATTTGCCCAGTATCTTCTGTGAGAGCTCTGTGCTTTCTTCAATTCCTGCTTATTTTCAAAATACTGAAACACCTATAATTTGTTATAAATATAACAAACCTGTTAGATCTATCATTTTTAATTTTAATAAACTTGTTTCAGATCTTGATATTGATACTAATACTCCTGATTCATGTGATTGTAAAAATTCAGTGTATTGCTATCCTGTTGCTGGTCATGTAATTACTGGCAATTTGAAAATTATTCCTGATTCTAGGATAAGGAATATAATTTCTAAAGGACCGAAATATCGGTTTCCTTCTAAAATTGATTTCAGTAAATGTAGAGATGAAATCGCTGCTTCCTTGAATGAATTCGGTAATCGATGGTGTAAGTGAGTGTATGTTGAGCATAAATCCCTTAAGGACTGGAAACTAAGCATTTTAAAACTAGTGAATAAACGCATTTCTTTCTATTCTCAAAATACTAACTTATTACCTCCTAAGCCTAAGACGTCTTTACGTCATCTTAAGCTAGGTATTCAAGAATTTCATAAGAAGTTTGTTTTGGCCCCTGCAGACAAGACCGCTAACAATGTCGTCGTTGTGTGACGGCTCCACTATGTTAACACGCTTAAGCAGGAGCTTGGTGGTACTAAGGCCTATGAACTTCAGCCTTTAGCTGAAGAGAGAGTTATAGTAGATAAACATATTTGTCATTCAGCCACCAAGTTTGCTGTGTGTGTTACCGAAGGCCAAGACAAGCTTCCTACGCTATACTGGCTACCAAAACTTCATAAAAGACCTTACAAAGCACGGTTTATTGCAAATTTTAGCTCTTGCACTACCACTGAACTTTCTAAATTATTAACATCCTGTCTTACTGCTATTAAAACGCATGTGATTAAATATTGTGATACAGTCTTTGAGAGATCAGGAAGAAATCTGTTTTGGTCTATAAAAAATTCGAATGAGGTTTTAAATAAATTGATATCCAGACATTTTCGTGCTTCAAGTCTGTCTACTTACGATTTTTCCACTCTTTACACTACACTTCCTCATAATCTTATAAAAGAAAAGCTTAATGATTTAATTGAATGGGCTTTTCACAGAGAAGATCTTGCATGTAATGTCAGAAATGCATTTTTCACTTCTAAAGAGCATAAGAATTATACACTTTGGTCATGTCAGAAAGTGTGTGATGCCCTCACCTTTCTACTTGACAATATTTCTATTAGATTCGGTACTAAGTTATTTAGACAAATTGTGGGTATTCCGATGGGTACAAACTGCGCACCTCTTGTGGCTGATCTGTTCTTGTATTGTTATGAAAGAGACTTCATGTGGTCGCTTTCCATTGATAACCAATCTGAAATTATTGAAGCTTATAGCTCCACTTCTAGATATTTAGATGATTTATTAAATATTGATAATACCTATTTCGATGGTTTGATCAGTCAGATTTACCCCCCAGAACTTCAATTAAATAAAGCAAATTCTTCTGATACAGAGGCCCCGTTTTTGGATTTACATCTATCTATTGTAGATGGGTTTGTTTCGTGCAAAATTTATGATAAACGCGATGACTTTGATTTTGAGATTGTAAATTTTCCTTTTTTGGATGGTGATGTTCCTCGTGCGCCATCCAATGGCGTTTATATTTCGCAATTAATTCGATTTGCTAGAGTGTGTAGTCATGTAACTGACTTCAACACTCTTAATAAATTATTAACGGCTAAACTCCTTAATCAGGGTTATCGGTACCATAAACTACGCAAAGCATTTTCAAAATTTTATAGACGCCACTGAAATGCTGGAGCAAAAGAAAACCAACAGTTAGACTCCGATTTGCCCGACCAGAGACAGAGAATCAGGCACCAACCAACATTACCAAGAATTAGATCTCTCTAATTCTCAATAAGCCTTTACGTTGGAGCCGTCATAGAATCTGAGGCCTGACCCACCGGCGTGCAATTAAAGAGGGAAGCAAAGTTGCCAACCGTGATTGGGTTAACTACCATGCATGCAGTCTGTCGTATAACATCCATGTTGTACCCAATATTTTTATATCGAAGAATGATTTTACGAAATTGGGTGCTGAAGTCATTGCGGTTATATATTTTTCTGAATTTATATACTAAGTCACCATAAAATTCGGATTCCGATAGACCTTGTTGCAGAAGAGATTTAAGTCCAATATTGAATTTTGAAATTAAATCAGAATGACGTCTATAAAATTTTGAAAAGGCTTTGCGTAGTTTATGGTACCGATAACCCTGAATAAGAAGTTAAGCAGTTAACAATTTATTACGAGTGTTGAAATCATGTAATGACTACACACTCTGGAAAATCGAATTAATTGCGAAATATAAACGCCATAGGATGGCGTACGAGGAACATCACCATCCAAAAAAGGCAAACTTTCAATCTCAAAATCAAAATCATCGTGTTTATCATCAATGTCGGGTAACAGTTGATCGGGAAGCAACGTCTCCAAAATGGCCTTTACAGTGACGACGGGGACGTCATAACTCAAATCAAACAAACAAAATCTAAGATGCCCATGGCGGCCATCTTGAAATTTATCAAACGACCTCCCAAACTGTAAGGCGTGAGCGAATATCGATGCCACACGTTTGACAAGGCCTTCGTATGTCACTAGTATATGAATATAGTGGGTACATCATCTGTATGGCGCCTGAATGATATGGCTCCTTTCATGGTCACTTAGACCTGAACGGCTCCGAAAAATTTTACCACTATAACAACACACTGCTGGCTGGTGTTCCATGGCTGCAATAAATAATTGTACAGGTAAAATGGCAAATTAATATATGCTAATTGTATATTACTAGCAGCAACAATGATTAATACATGAATTTTGTTTATGGAAATCCATGTCCGTGGAAGCTAACATTTTTGTACTCGTCCGTGGAACCTAACATTCTTAATCATATCCGTGGAAGCTATCCTTTCCAATCCGTGTCCGTGGAAGCTCACATTTAATACTTGTACGCATGCAGGCTATTTTTATTTTCTATTTGTTGCTCATCTGGAGCATCGGTAAAATTATGCTGTCCGTTTTCCGTCTATCGTCTGCACGTAAGCCCGTCTGTTGTAAAATTCACAATTTCGACATGTCCAGAACCATGTTAGATGAAGGTGAAATTTGGTGTGGGCATTCGAGCGACATGAAGATTCCAAATTGATTAAATCGTTGCGTTCCGATATCTAAAATGGCTCGGGCCCGTCCATCGGGGCTTGAAGAAATAGATGGGCTGCAATGTGCTTCCACGCAGAGTTGAAACCGACCCGCATACAAGTAAACATACATGTATGAATGTTGCAAAATTGCTTTTTTTGTGTCTGTGGATCAGCTATTTTTCTGATATGAATATGAGCACATACAGACTACTTTACACATTTTGCACATAGACCGGGCCTTTATGTTCTCGCATATGCAGGTAAATCAGGTAATGGTCTCAGTGGGTTATATATATTTACTAGTCCTTTGTAATCATTTATTGGACTGCGGGATTTAATAGGGAACAATTGAGGAATACTGATGAGGCCCGGTCGGCCGAAATAAGCTATTCGGGCCCAGAAAAATCTTGCACACCCCATAGTTTTCAGTTTTAAAGGACTACCCCTTTTTCAGAAAATTATCGAAAACGTGTCTGACTGATGATCGATCCCCGCCTGTTCGGCAACATTGAAATCTTTTCTTCGGTAATTCTCTCTCTCTCTCTCTCTTGCGGATTCAAGAAAGGCAGGTGTCAGCCTCTGGCAAAATAATTTACACAGTACTGGTTGACTACCTATGAATAAATAAATTCTGAATAGTTAGCTTCTTTGGACGCAAAGAATACTCCAAAAATAAACGAAAACCAGTGCTTCAGCTGAAGTGCACAACCCGCCGGATGCCTTTAGCTTTATGAGTGTTACCATATATGGGTATGGCGGCCATTTTGGTCATGTGACCTGGACCTAAAACGGTTCCCCAAATAAATGCGCCTTATCGTAAGGAGCAAAAATATATCTTATACTTTAGTACTGTATTCTGAATCGTTCGCAGGATAAAATGCATTCTCACTTTTCCAATACAAAGGCATATGTGTCAAAGTTTGACCCAGGTACAAAGAAGGTCAAGGTCAACCCAGGGTCACCATTTTAGCAATTTATGATGGGCCTACGTCCCAGATGCTATTTATCAAGTTTCGTGGAAATCTGCCAAGTGGTTCTGGAGAAGACTATTTTTGAAGGGTTTTTACCATATATGGCTTGGCGGCCATTTTGTTCATGTGACCTAGACCCCATGAGCAAATTTTGGTTTCCCCCATCCCATAGAGGCTCCATATGAAATTTGACTTCAATCGGCCCAACGGTTTCCGAGGAGAAGCAGTTCGAAAATTTTCACATTTTTCACCTCGGCGAGGCTATACTTAATGCAATGTAATATTTCGCAAGTTCATTGGTTAGATCTCATTGATATCTATCAGTATGCCAAAAATTGTTTAAATATTCCAAGCGGTTAAGTCACTATCACCAATTTTCACAAACAGGTTACGGACGGACAGACAGACATACCATATATAGCTTGGCGGCCATTTCGGTCATGTGACCTGGACCCCATGAGCAAATTTTGGTTTCCCCCATCCCATAGAGACTCCATATGAAATTTGACTTCAATCGGCCCAACGGTTTTCGGGGAGAAGCAGTTCGAAAGTTTTCACATTTTTCGCCTCGGCGAGGCTATACTAAATGGAATGTAATATTTCGCAAGGTCATGGGTTAGATCTCATTGATATCTATCAGTATGCCAAAATATGTTTAAATATTCCAAGCGGTTATGTCACTATCATCAATTTTCACAAACGGGTTACGGACGGACAGACAGACTGACAGAATGACAGAATGACACGATGATTTTAGGGCACTCTTAGAAAATCAACCGACTTCTTCTGCGGGTCGTGCAATAGCAGACGGGTTTTATTTTGTGGGAAAGTAACTGTCCTTATGGCCTTCCTTTGTTTAGGTTTCCAGTATGGTCTGGTCGATTCATGTTTGTGCTTCTTTCCCTTTGGTGTCTTTGATGGATGGAGTAAGTTAATTGTATCGATTCCTGATCTTTGTTTTACTTCTACTTTATTGAGACTATTCATGACCAGTACTGAAATGTGCAGCAATGGCACCGGCTTAAGCAGAACTCTATGTTCCATATTATTCTAAATGAACTCAATGAGAAAATATAATCTGCAATATTATGATGTACGGGGAGACTTTGTACGACCGACACAGGACATAACAGCAGCTGCAGTTAAGATAAATAAATTCTCTAAATGAAGTCAATTATCCCCCCCCCCCCCAAAAAAAAAACAAAAAAAAAACAGAAAATATAATCTGCACTAGGATGATGTACTATTGGACTTTTTACGGCCGCCACATGGCACAACTTCAGCTTCAGAGAAGATAAAATGTGGTTACGTTAACTGTCTTGTTCGATATAACTTAATGTTGACTGGGACGTACAACTCCAAGTAAATCAAACGAAAATGCGTCGACAGATTGAAAAACACTCGCTTTCATTGTAGACCTGTTGTAGATTTAAATACAGATCCACTTCTCATTTTTCTGAAGTCAATCTTCGTAGTTGGCAACATTCTTTTGGGAGATTGATTATGAAATCTTTTCTACAATCCTTTTCTCCCTTCCGCTGTTCAAGAAAGGCAGTTGTCAGTTTCTGGCGAAAGAATGTGCACTGCACCGGTTAACCGCTTTCGTATATGCCTGCCCAGGAAAAGTGTGGATGAAGTAAACTGACCGGCTCAAAAATGACCTAAAATAGTGTTGAATGGGCCCTCAATCTCCAATACAAAAAACGCTCTTCGTAGAATCAAAGGGAACATCGCTGAACCACACTGAACAAATTGCGAGTCGCTTTGCTCATTGAACTAGAAAGCGACTGACACCATACAAATCTTCGTTTTGAGAAAAAAATGAAACCTAGTTTTTGTTAAACAATTTACTCTAATTTTGAATCTATATAAACAAGTTTATCCCATTGAGAAAACGAACTCCGTGTTGCTAAAAAAAGAGAAAATATGCACATCAAGCGTGTTTGTAAATCTGCAAAACCCTTCAGGAAAGATCTTGTACGTGGAAGCTATCTCACTTTACTTGTGGCCGAAGTCCGTGCACGCTATCATTTTATTACTTTTTTCTCTTTCAACACTTCGACGAGGGGTGTTCTGCTAATGTCAAAGGGATGGGTGTAGGTAAGTGACAAAGGTGCTTCAAATCGAACCTGTTCTCAGAACTTTTCTTTTGTTGGCTATGAAAACAGAGGATTTTCTTGAACTTTCCGTGTTCGCTAACAGTCAGTTTTTCGGAATTTTGTCCCAAGTGTTCTCGGTAACCATGGTAAGCACACAGATAATGAAAGTAGCCAAAGAAATGGGACTTTATGCGCCACCTACTGCGCTACGTGTCAAATTTTTCAAATGGAAGGTATTGAAGAAAGAAATGGAAATACCTGTTTTCCGAACATAAATCGTACCCGAACAAACTTCCTAACGTGTGAAGTAAGCACAAATGATAGCTACCACGGAGTTTGTTTCCCGACAGTGGGGACAGCATGAATAAAAATAAAAAATGAGTTCCTTTAAGAGCAATCGAAACATTCATAAGAAAGAAGATGGGTCATACTACGTAGTTTCGGCTAATAAAGCCTCATCAGTGACCCTGTAATGATCCGGCAAAGAAAGCCAGAGGAAACATACTGCAATTTTGCGAATTTCGAATAGGCAGTCGATTCAAAGACTGATATAAATCAAAATGGGGTCCAAATAATTAAAAACATGTCTAGAATATGAGTCCAAACCAATAATTATTTCCGATTTCTCAGAATATTCACGCTGATCTCAAAGGACCAAAAGTAAAATATAAACTGCACTATGGTTGATGTACGGGGAGACGTTTTACGGCCGCCACACGGCACAACACCAGCTGCAGTGAAGGCAAATAAAAATCCAAAAATGAGTTCCTTTAAGAGCAATCGAAACATTCATAAGAAAGAAGATGGGTCATACTACGTAGTTTCGGCTAATAAAGCCTCATCAGTGACCCTGTAATGATCCGGCAAAGAAAGCCAGAGGAAACATACTGCAATTTTGCGAATTTCGAATAGGCAGTCGATTCAAAGACTGATATAAATCAAAATGGGGTCCAAATAATTAAAAACATGTCTAGAATATGAGTCCAAACCAATAATTATTTCCGATTTCTCAGAATATTCACGCTGATCTCAAAGGACCAAAAGTAAAATATAAACTGCACTATGGTTGATGTACGGGGAGACGTTTTACGGCCGCCACACGGCACAACACCAGCTGCAGTGAAGGCAAATAAAAATAAAAAATGAGTTCCTTTAAGTCTCTCACATAACAAAACAAATACAGATCAGCCACGAGTGGTGCGCAATTAGTAGTCATCGGAATACCCACAACTTGTCTAAATAGCTAAGTATCAAATCTCATGTAAATATTGTCAAGTAGAAAGGTGAGAGCTTCACAAACTTTCTGACATGAACATAACGTATAAGGTTTGTGCTCTTCAGAAGTTAAAAAAGTATTTCTTACATTACATGCAAGATAGATGGAGTCTTCCCTAGGAAATGCCGATTCAATTAAATTAAGTTTTTCTTGTATAAGATTATGAGGAATTGTAGTGTAAAGGGTGGAAAAATCATAAGTAGACAAACTTGAAGCACAAAAACGTCTGGATTTCAATTTATTTAAAACTTCATTAGAACTTTTTATAGACCAAAAGAGATTTCCACCTGATCTGTCGAAGACTATCGCAATATTTTAACACAAGTTTTTTGACGGCAGTTAAACATGACGTTTATAATTTAGAGAGTTCCGTGATGATAAAAGAGCTTGAATTGCAATAAAACGTGCTTTTTATGGTCTTTTATGAAGTTTAGGTAACCAATATACGTAGGAAGCTTGTGATGGCCTTCTGTAACACAGGCAGCAACCTTGGCGGCAGAATGACAAATGTGGTGATCAACTAAAGCCCACTCTACAGCTAAAGGCCTTAGTACCACGAAGTTCTTGCTGAAGAGTGTTAACATAGTGAAGCCGTCAAACAACGACCACATTGTTAGCGGCCTTATCTGCTAGAACCAAAGCAAACGTCTGATGAAATTCTTGAATACATAGTTTAAGGTGACGTTAAGACGTCTTGGGCTTAGGAGGTAATAAGTTAGTACTTTGAGAATAAAACGAAATGTGTTTATTTAATAATTTCAGAATGCTAAGTTTCCATTCTTCATGTAGAGATGAAATCGCTGCTTCCTTGAATGAATTCGGTAATCGATGGTGTAAGCGAGAGTATGTTGAACATAAAGCCCTTAAGGACTGGAAACTTAGCATTTTAAAACTAGTGAATAAACGCATTTCTTTCTATTCTCAAAATACTAACTTATTACCTCCTAAGCCCAAGACATCTTTACGTCATCTTAAACTAGGTATTCAAGAATTTCATAAGAAGTTTGTTTTGGCCCCTGCAGACAAGGCCGCTAACAACGTCGTCGTTGTGTGACGGCTCCACTATGTTAACACGCTTAAGCAGGAGCTTGGTGGTACTAAGGCCTATGAACTTCAGCCTTTAGCTGAAGAGAGAGCTATAGTAGATAAACATGTTTGTCTTTCAGCCACCAAGTTTGCTGTGTGTGTTAACGAAGGCCAAGACAGGCTTCCTATGCTATACTGGTTACCAAAACTTCATAAAAGACCTTACAAAGCACGGTTTATTGCAAATTCTAGCTCTTGCACTACCACTGAACTTTCTAAATTATTAACTTCCTGTCTTAATGCTATTAAAACGCATGTAATTAAATATTGTGATAAAGTCTTTGAAAGATCAGGAAGAAATCTGTTTTGGTCTATAAAAAATTCGAATGAGGTTTTAAATAAATTGAAATCCAGACATTTTCGTGCTTCTAGTCTGTCTACTTAAGATTTTTCCACTCTTTACACTACACTTCCTCATAATCTTATATTAAAAGAAAAGCTTAATGATTTAATTGAATGGGCTTTTCACAGAGAAGATTCTCTCTATCTTGCATGTAATGTCAGAAATGCATTTTTCACTTCTAAAGAGCATAAGAATTATACACTTTGGTCATGTCAGAAAGTGTGTGATGCCCTCACCTTTCTACTTGACAATATTTCTATTAGATTCGGTACTAAGTTTTTTAGACAAATTGTGGGTATTCCGATGGGTACTAATTGCGCACCTCTTGTGGCTGATCTGTTCTTGTATTGTTATGAAAGAGACTTCATTTTGTCGCTTTCCATTGATGGCCAGTCTGAGGTTATTGAAGCTTTTGGCTCCACTTCTAGATATTTAGATGATTTATTAAATATTGATAATACCTATTTTGATGGTTTGATCAGTCAGATTTACCCCCTAGAACTTCAGTTAAATAAAGCAGGTTCTTCTGATACCGAGGCCCCGTTTTTGGATTTACATCTGTCTGTTGTGGATGGATTTGTTTTGTGCGGGATTTGTGGTAGGCGCGATGACTTTGATTTTGAGATTGTGGGTTTTTTGGATGGTGGTGTTCCTCGTGCGCCATCCTGTGGCGTTTATATTTCGCAATTAATTCGATTTGCTGGAGTGTGTGGTCGTGTGGCTGGCTTCAACACTCGTGGTGGGTTGTTGGCGGCTGGGCTCCTTGTTCAGGGTTATCGGTACCATAAACTACGCAGAGCCTTTTCAAAATTTTATAGACGCCATTCTGGTTTAGTTTCGGAGTTCAGTATTGGGCTTGGGTCTCTTCTGCGGCAGGGTCTGTCGGAGCCCGAATTTTATGGTGACTTAGTATATAAATTCGGAGGGATATGTGGCCGCAGTGGCTTCGGCGCCCGGTTTGGTAAAATCATTCTTCGATATAAAAAGATTGGGTACAACATGGATATTATACGACAGACTGCATGCATGGTAGTTAACCCAATCACGGTTGGCAACTTTGCTTCCCTCTTTAATTGCACGCCGGTGGGTCAGGTCTCAGATTCTATGACGGCTCCAACGTAAAGGCTTATTGAGAATTAGAGAGATCTAATTCAAGGTAATGTTGGTTGGTGCCTGATGCTCTGTCTCTGGTCGGGCCCACCGGAGTCTAACTGTTGGTTTTCTTTTGCTCCAGCATTTCAGCGGTTTCTTGCTGTCGAGTCCTCACCGTTGTCTCACCTCTGTGGTTCTTTGATTTTTGTGTTCACGGAGATGTTGCACTGATGAGTTAGGAGGCCTTCATGCGGACTGAACAAATTAGTTGTCTAAATCGCGACGGAAGTAAGGGCGAGGATTGTGGCCACGTAAAATCGATTTAAGCCCCCCAGTGGAAATCTTCCACTGACCGTTCCAAGGCGGCTCTTCTGTGGCGATTTATTTATGTTGTTGTTTGTTACTTACTGTGTGTATCACTTGTGTCTTTTAATTTTGGATGGCCATATGGCCATTTTGTGGGAAAGTAACTGTCCTTATGGCCTTCCTTTGTTAAGGTTTCCATTATGGTCGGGTCGCTTAATGTTTGTATTTCTTTCCCTTTGGTGTCTTTTATGGGTGGAGTAAGTTAATTGTATCAATTCCTGATCTTTGTTTTACTTCTACTTTCCAGAGCTTTATGCTCAACTTACTCACGTTTACACCATCGATTACAAAATTCATTCAAGGCAGCAGCAATTTCATCTGTACATGGAAATCAATTGTAGAAGGAATAGTTTTTAAATTGCCAGTAATTATAATATTTTTAAATTGCCAGTTATAATATGACCAGCAGCAGGATAGCAATACACTGAATTTTTACAATCACAGGTATCAGGAGTGTTAGTGTCAATATCAAGATCAGAAACTTTTCTGTTGAAATTAAAAATGATAGACCTGACGGGGGTTTATTGTATTTTTTTTTATCAAATTATGGGTGTTTCAGTATTTTTAAAATAAGCAGGAATGAATGAAATCACCGACTTGTCCCGGAAGATACTAGGTAAATCTATTAAATCCAAACCCTTATTATCGAAGGATATTTTAATGTAATGACGTTTGTGATAAATTTCGTGATCGATGAAAGGACGAAGAGCATGCTGAGTATAACCTCTAGTTAAAAGAGCAGCAACGTATAACTGATGAGATCTATCGTAAAATGTATTCGCCTCGGTGTCCAGAATCCGTATTGCAGA
Source organism: Lucinisca nassula (assembly GCA_963580285.1). Taxonomy (NCBI): domain Eukaryota; kingdom Metazoa; phylum Mollusca; class Bivalvia; order Lucinida; family Lucinidae; genus Lucinisca; species Lucinisca nassula. Next base: position 123,246,990 of record OY757023.1, on the reverse strand, counting down.
AAATGGTAAGGAACGTAGAAATGCAAGCATTGAGTGGCGTGCATGATTCAATAATATTATGTACAGTCACTTCAGCCTGGTATTGTTCTCTTTTAAAAGTCATAACGTCGTAATTGTCCGATAATATTGGAGCGAACTGCTGTATTTCTAATTAGAAAGAAAGTGAGTAGCAGTCTCATCTATATCTATACAATTTTTATAAGGCAGCTACATCAGTTTGACGGCCCCCGCCCATAGGGGCTTGAAGAAATATATTGGCTGCACGATGCTTCCACGCAGAGCTGAAACCGACCCGCACACGAGTACTGGTAAACCGCTTAGAGGACCTAAGACTGCCCAGGCAAAGCAGTGCGAGTCGGCCCGTTCATGCTTATAAACCCTATTGTCTTCATTGGGCGACAGGGCTTGAGATGTCATTTCATCTCAAGGTTGGGTAAAAGTCCCACAAATTTGGAAGCAACGTCTCCATAATGACATTTACTGTGTTGACGGGGACGTTAAACCTCAAATCAAACAAACAAAAGCTTACCGAGAATTTGAATGCAATTTGATGTCATTTTGGTTTGGTGCCTAATGTTCTGTCTCTGGTCGGGCCCATCGGAGTCTAACTGTTGGTTTCCTTTTGCTCCAGCTTTTCAGTGGTTTCTTGGTGTCGTGTCCTCGCCGTAGTTTACCTCTGTGGTTGTTTGAATTTTATGTTCTCGTCGATGTTGCACTGATGTGTTAGGAAGGATTTCATGCGGACTGAACAATTTTTTTGTCTAAATCGCGAATGAAGTAAGGGCGAGGATTGCGGCCGCGTAAAATATATTTACCCCAACCCCAGTGAAATTCGTTTACCCCAGTGAAATTCGTTTCCCTTACTCTTCCAAGGAGGTTCTTCTGTTGCCGTTTCTTCTTGTAATTGTTTGTCTCTGCGTGCGTTTGTCGCTTATATTTTTTGGTTTTGATTGCCAGTTGGCCATTTTGTTTGACAGCAACTGTCCTTATGGCTTTCCGCTATTGATGTCTCCATTAAGGTCTAGTTATTTAATGTTTGTGTTTCGTTCGCTTTTGTGTCTCTGATGGGAGCTGTTGGTTAATTGTATCGATTCCTGATCATTGCCTTCAATTTTATTTTCCAAAGGTATACTCTAGCTACATAAAACACCCAATACATGTGCGCTTATTTTCAACGCCGATAACATAGTTATAGAAGCAAATACAGAGAGACTTATACAAGACAAAATAGAAAAGAAGCCAATGATCAGGAACCGATTTTATTTCTATCGTGTGTTCTACGAGGTAACTTTGTCCAAATGTACCATCAGGAGCAGTGAAGATATCCTGCAACTGTATAAGCCTTTCCGAGAGCTGTTGATTTTAGTTGATGTTAGTTTGCTTGAGGCATTATGAAGTGGAACATTCAATAGGCCAGGTAGTTAACTGCTATTTTCTGAATAAGTGTTTGAAAATTTAAAAGAGATACGATCGCCAACTGATACAATCAGATCTTAAATTCTTCCCACAATATCACTATGCAAAGAATTCAAAAAATGGAGTGACGACAGTAAATGTCAACCGAGTCAGCAGATCTTTCCCAAACAGGTTGTGGCTCAGAGAATATCTTGTCTGTGTGCTCGTTGTACACATCTTCTTATTTCCCTTGAAGTGATTGTTTGTTTATTTTTACTCCCTTGTCGCTTTAAGTTTCCATCAGGCATTACAACACATTCACAGTTTTTGGCAACTTTAGTCATTGCAATAAAACAGCCCCCAGTGGAAATCTTCCACTGACCGTTCCAAGGCGGCTCTTCTGTGGCGATTTATTTATGTTGTTGTTTGTTACTTACTGTGTGTATCACTTGTGTCTTTTAATTTTGGATGGCCATATGGCCATTTTGTGGGAAAGTAACTGTCCATATGGCCTTCCTTTGTTTAGGTTTCCATTATGGTCTGGTCGCTTAATGTTTGTATTTCTTTCCCTTTGGTGTCTTTTATGGATGGAGTAAGTTAATTGTATCAATTCCTGATCTTTGTTTTACTTCTACTTTGATCGTTCAATATTACTGTGTATGAAGAGGCTCAATAAAATCGGGTCTCCGATTTTCGTTCTTATTTGTGTTCTTTGTTTCCAAAGCAAACCGTTTAGTTTTTATTTGACCTCACTGCAGCTTAGGTAAGTGCCGTGTGGCGGCTACAAAAGTCTCCCTGTGCTTCATCATAGTGCAGATTATATTTTATTTTCCTTTGGGATCATTGAGCTCATTTTGGGTACTTTGATGATGATGATGATGATTTCGTGTTTAACGACGCGTCAACCCTCTTTGTGGGTCATAAGCGTCAAGCGGTTAATGGTTAAATGACATGTAGAATTACGAGGATACTAAAAGTAAAAAAGTAAGTATGATATGTATAAAAATCTGAAACAGTTAAATCTTATGGAAAAGTCCAATATCTTTTAAGAATAAAATAATATTATCAACAGGTACATCTTGAAACAATTGTTGCAAAGTGTCAGCTTTGAAGTATAAGTCACGGGACTGTGAAAAGTCTACACATTCAATTAAGATATGTTTAACAGTGAATCGCTGATCACATCCTAACAAGAAGGCTGATCATCACCATTCAAAATATAAGAATGAGTAACTCTAGTATGGCCAATGTGCAGTCGCGTTAATACTACATCCTCTTTCCTGGAAAATTGTGGAGGAGAGTATATTGTTGCAACGACAGGTTTAATGGCATGGAGTTTGTTATTTATTTCATGGTCCCATGCATCTTGCCATTCCGACAAGATGTATCTGTCGATAAATGGTTTAAAATTATTAAAAGGAATTTTAAAAACAGACGGATCAAGATTGAGCGATTCCTTTGCTTTCTTGTCAGCATATTCATTGCCCACAATGCCAATATGGCTCGGAAGCCAACAAAACAAGATTTGGTGCGTTTTAGAAATTTCATGATGTTTTTCGATCAATTTTTGTATTTGAGGATTTTTAGATGATGAATGGTCTAAAGCCTTAAGCACAGAAAGTGAATCAGAAAATATAATTGCTTTTTGAATTGTTGAGGAAGTGACAAAATCTAAAGCAAGGTCTATTGCCTTGGCTTCAGCTGTAAAAATAGATGAACCATCTGGAAGGTGCATGCTTTTGTGCGTATCTTTAGAAACATACGCACAGCCAACTTTATCTCCTTCTTTGGAACCATCATTATAGACTTGCTGGTAATCATCGTAACGTGACTGCAGTACCTGGAAATTTTGTTTGAGAAGTATCGGATTTGATTCGGATTTTTGCCATCATGTAAGTCGAACAGAATTGAAGGTTGTTTAATACACCAAGATGGAACTTCAGCGGTTTCATGTTTTTGAATATTTTTAAGGTCGATACCTGAATTTTCCAGCAGTGGTAAAATACGTAATCCAAAAGGTTTCATTGCTGTGGGTTTAGTTTCATACTTATCTACAAATTGAGGTGGAAATGAAATTTTGGATGCCGGGTTAGCTGGATTTGCAGCAAGTCTAATAGCATACTGAAGAGAAAGTTTCTCTCTGCGCGAGGTTAAAGATGGTTCACCTGCTTCTACATAAAGGCTTAATACGGGAGAAGTACGGAAGGCTGCCATAGCCAGACGAAGGCCTTGGTGATGGATAGTATCCACTGATTTTAAATAGGACTTTCTGGCATAACCATAAACAACAGACCAATAATCTAATTTAGATCTTATTAAATATTTTCTATAAAAGGGTTGTCCTTTGGAAGCAAGTGACACAGGGTTCATAAATACAATAAACTCCGTATATGGTTTATGAGTTTATGTTGATGGTTGTTCGATGATATATATATATATATATATATATATATATATATATATATATATATGATGAAAATAGAGGGTGCCTGCAACATACAAAAGACAACAATGTGACACCGATCACAGAACAATACACATAACATACAATACAGATAACAGACACAGTTGCAGACGGACGGACGAACAATACAGACAGATCATTCTACAACGGAGTGTAGAAGATATTATTATCTTATGTTACACCGGGATGCATAGGTGATAACTATCAACTATGGTAAAACCATGAAATTATATGACAATAGCAATAACCTTTCAAATATAGAAATACATATTATAGGAGGGACAGTATCGAAGCAGCTGCTATAATGATCGAGCCTTCGCTGTTCCATTTTGGTAGGTACCAACATATATATGTGCCAATAGACTGTAAACAAAAGGCACAGGAAATGATCGTACATTTGGCAGCTGTCAATCTGTGTTGTCGAGAACTGACAATACTAGTTTTCAGTTAAATGGGCATAAACAGGGCAACACGAAATACAATGGCATACCTGGCTATATCAATAAATTAACTGTGGTTATGAAAACTACCACAATATATCGAAAAGTGTCATCTTCAGCGTGAAGCTGATGGAAATTTTCTTTGTGTCAAAACCGCGTAAAGTGAAGGAGAGGTTAGCAAAGGTTATCGGCTATCGGAACACCAATCATTCGTCGTCTCACATACAAAATTATAAAACCGCAGTACTGATTGGTCGATAGGAAGAATAGGTATAGTTTCCAACTCCAGTCCTACGAAATACCGTTGATAAATATTTACCGGTACTGGAAAACCGACCTCTGTGACATTCTCCCCTGCTTTGAAAAAATGGCTCCTGACATTTTGAAACATTAATATATATTTACATTGAATAATGATAGCTGAGTTATAGCTGAGCTTCAAACAAACAAATTCAGAATAGTACTTTATCACAGACATGCTTATTAATCGCTTGCATCCTGAAAACTGGATTGCTGATATTGGAAAGCTATCCAAATCAGATACAGCTTTATATGCCAACACTGAAACAAAATTCATTACTGACAGCAAGTCAGTATTGATCTATTTATATATATGCAAGTGAGACAATCAACTTGTATCACAACATATATGAGAATTTATGCTCATAAATTCAACAGTACATATATCTGAAACTCAGCATTTAAAATTTGGTCAGGATATGTTCAATACAAAATCAAAGCAAGGAGACAAAAACAGAGAAAACTTTACTGATATGACATTCCCCCCTTTATTGAAAATTAAAAGGTATGGGATTTGATAAAAACAGTATAAGAAAATTAGACAAACCATTCCTGGACAGACTGTTGATTCATCAACCAATCAACGTATCTATCTGGTGGCTGACGAGTTCTACCTGATCTACGGGGTACTATATCTTGTTCTGCCTGCTCTGTACCTATAACTGACTGTTCAGACTGATCCATAGTTCTACCTACAGATGATTGATGACCATGACCAACTAATGGATCAGACTCCTGACTAATTGTCGTGTCTAACTGACTTCTACCTATGGCTGCTGATGGTCTAATAACTGTACTACCGTATGAATCTTGGTAAGAATAATCATTGATTGTAATAGACCTTTCAGCACTATCACGAGATGAAACACCAATAGGTAAATTTATTCTCCCATTGCCCCTATGGGAAGGAATGTATCTCGGGACATAGTCAGATTCATCTGATTCTGAATCAGGATCAGAGTCAGCAATGGATACAGCTTTCTGTCTTCTGGTGGTAACTTTCTTAGTTTCGGGACTTACATTCTCAGTTGGCTTTACATTTGACTCTGATATACCCGGTATGACTGAAAATGGTAACAGCATGTTCCTGTGTAATGTTTTCACTGTTGAATCACCTGATTCTCTCTGAACAGTATACACAGGCACATTTTTATCGGGTATACCAGTGACAACATACGGGTGTTTATCCCACTTGTCTGCCAATTTATGCTTGCCCCGCAATCCAACATTTCTAATTAGAACATGGTCCCCTATATCTAGAGTTGCTTCTCTTACTTTTAAATCATAATTTGATTTATTGCGGTTGGCACTCTTTTCAGCTTCCCTTGCAGCGACCTTATAAGCAAAGTTCAGTCGCTTCTTCAATTTGGAAACATAGTGTTCCATTGAAGAATCTAACTGAGCTGGGCTTTGAAGGCCTAAATATGCATCCACTGCAAGACGGGGGTGTCTACCAAACATTAAGAAGAATGGAGAGTATCCAGTGGAATCATGTTTGGTAGCATTATAAGAATGAACTAACGGAGCCACGTAGGATTTCCAATCTTGTTTTTGGTTGTCTTGCAGTGTGCCGAGCATGTTCAAAAGCGTCTGGTTGAACCTTTCAACCATACCATTCCCCATAGGGTGGTATGGTGTGGTCCTCGACTTTTGAACACCCGCCAGACTGCATAACTCCCTTATAACAGACGATTCAAAATTTCTTCCCTGATCACTATGTAGCCGAGCAGGGAAGCCATAATGAACGACAAACTGTTCAAAAAGGACTTTAGCAACTGTCTTTGCTAACTGGTTTCTCGTTGGAAAGGCCTGGGCGTATCTTGTGAAGTGGTCAGTGATCACTAGAAGGTTTTCATGACCGCCCTTTGACCTCTCCAATGAAAGAAAATCTATACAAACCAGTTCCATTGGCTGAGTAGTGACAATGTTCACAAGTTCAGCATTTGGTTTTGGAACAGTCTTTCGTTGAATGCACCGAACACAATTCTTTATCTTCTGTTCGATACAACTTTCTAGACCTGGCCAATAGAACCTCTGGCGAACCAAGGACAAGGTTCGATCACGCCCTTGGTTACCTAGGTCATCGTGTAAGTGTCTCAAGACAGTATCCCTTAAGTGAGCAGGCAATACCAGTTGACGAGTATTCTGTCCATCTAACATGGTGTTTCTGTACAGAATACCATCAGCCAGTGAATATTTCTTCCACTCACGAAGATATTTTAAAACAGTAGGCGTTTCTGTCTTGAGATCACTGTACTCGGGACTAAAACCGTTTTAAGTAGATTGATTATCCTGGCAATGCCTGGATCCGCAAGCTGTTCCCTTGACCAGTCAATATCTTTAAGTTCAGATGAAACTGGAGAAGAACCCGGAGAATGGGTTGAAAGTGTGTCTAAGACATCGTCATCTTTCGAAACAAGCAATGTTTCAACATATCGACATGTATTTCTTTGGACAGTGTATGACTGGCAAATAGCATTCACTGCCTCTGGAAATAACTGTACTGTTTGCTGAGGTCTTGTTGACAAACCGTCAGCATCTCCGTTGGACTTACCACTCTTATACTTCAATTGAAAATTATAAGAGCCAAGAAAAGCCAACCACCTATGGCCAGTAGCATCAAGTTTTGCAGAGGATAACACATAAGTTAAAGGATTATTATCGGTGCACACTGTAAAAGTGTTACCATATAAATAATCATGAAACTTATCTGTCACAGCCCATTTGAGACACAAAAATTCCAGTTTATGGGCTGGATAGAGCTTTTCACTATTTCTCAGACCTCTACTGGCATAGGCAATGACTTTCTCGATGCCATCATGCTCTTGGTATAAAACTGCTCCCAAACCATCAGAAGAAGCGTCAGTGTGGAGTATAAACGGTTTCGAAAAATCGGCATAAGCCAAGACAGGAGGTGAAGATAACTTATCTTTTAAAGTATTAAAAGCTAATTGTTGAGCATTTCCCCACTGCCAAGGTGCAACAGACTTCTTCTTCTTCTTTGATTGGTCAGAGATTTTAATAGTAGGATGCCCTATAAGAAGATCATTCAAAGGTTTCACAATGCGTGCATAGTCTTTGATAAAACGCCTGTAATAGCCTGTGAAACCTAAGAATGAACGAAGCTCTTTTACATTAGTCGGCTGAGGCCAAGAGATCAAAGCTTCTATCTTGTCGGGATCGGTTTCAACTCCCTTTTCACTGACAACATGGCCAAGGTATCTAACTGAACTCTTAAAAAACTCACATTTAGATGCTTTTAGTTTTAAACCATGATGATTTAAACGGCTAAAAACAGCTTCAAGCCTAGAAATGTGTTCTTCGAAAGTTTCCGAGAAAATTAAATATCATCAAGGAATATAAGACATTCCTTGAGATTCATTTCACCCATACAACGCTCCATTTACCGTTGGAATGTGGCTGGGGCATTAGTTAGTCCAAATGCCATGCGATTGCATTCAAAGAAGCCCAGATTTCCAACGGTGAATGCAGTCTTGTATTTATCGGCTTCGTCAATTTCGACTTGCCAATAGCCATTCCGAAAATCCAGTTTTGAAAAGTATTTTGCACCAAGTAATGTATCTATGGTGTCATCAATGCGTGGTAATGTGTAAGCATCTTTAATAGTGCTACTGTTCAATTTCCTGAAGTCTATACAAAACCGAAGACTGCCATCCTTCTTACGAACAAGAACAGCATTTGAAGAATATGAGCTACTGGATGGACGGATTGCATCTGCGTCAAGCATTTCCTTCAAATGTTGTTGCACTTCTTCGTATAATCCTGGAGGGATTCTCCTGTAAGGGTCTTTAAAAGGAACATTATCCGTTAAATTTATTTTATGTTTAACGGCATCTGTTCTACCCAAGTCTGTAGGACCTGTAGAAAAAATATGTGACCAATCACCAAGAACTTGTTTTGCTCTCAATAACTGGTCAGCATTTAGATTTTCACTTTCAATCTTGATGCCTATATCATCTAAAGATGTAGCCATAGACTTATGTTCCTGTTTCTGTGTAGAATCAGGTGTCCATGAATCTACTACATTGACACTAGAAAGAGAGCACAATAAAGATTTTGGAGGAATCTCTACCGCTCTAGCAGATAAATTACAGACCCGGACTGGAACACGAACAGTCGCACCATGTGCTTTTAATGAAACAACTCTTGGACATATTGTCAAATTTCCTGATAATGTGCCTTCTATATGTTCTGTCACAGCATTTTGTATATCTTTTGTGCCACGAACAATACCATGTATAGTTTTAACTTCACCAGGAGCTAAACGAATACCATAATTATTGGTAGTTCTGACAGGTATTGTGTCATCACACAAACTATCAAATGCTGTTTGCCACTCATTGGGAACATCAGTTTCATGATCTGATTGTTTGCACAATCTAATAACATTGGTACCAATAATGGCTGGTACCTCACTATTATACTCAGTGTCGGCTACAACAAGCACTGGCACAATAAAACTATTATTTCCCAAGCAGGGTACAGACACATCTGCTTCAATAAAACCCTTATATGGAAGTTTATCACCAGTGGCACTTGAAACGAACAATGAAAGCCCGAATTCACTGATGTTGTGCAAATCTGGTTTAGGGCCCATTGAAGAGTAAAAGGTCTCAGAGATAGATGTTACCATGGAGCCAGTGTCAATTAGAGCAACTGTCTTAACTCCACATATAACAAATTCTCCTTCGTTGGCACTCCCAACTAACCTACTATATAAATTCGGTTTTGTATCAATTGATACACTTGGGCCATGTTGAGAATTAACTGTGGCTTCCTTCGTTTGCCCAGCAACAGAGGAAGATGCTAGTTTAAATGACCGGTGTTTCCGGCAGAGCTGTCATCGTGGTATGCTCCACGGCCGTTGGAACCACCATGATAACCTCCTCCGGAACGACCGCCCCTGTTACCTATTTAGGAGTTGTTATTTTGTGAGTTATCATACTGACAACCCCTGCCATAACCTCTTCCGGAACGACCGCCCCTGTTACCTCTATAGGAGTTATTATTTTGGGAGTTATCATACTGATAACCCCTGCCATAACCTCCTCCATATGAGCCTCTACTATAACCTCGGCCTCTGAAACCGCCAGAAGAAAAGCTTTGCTGACTCGAAGAATCTTTCTTCGCTTCAGCAAGAGCCTTACTCTGCTGTTCCAACCTGACCTCCATTGCCTTCATACTGCCCATTAACTCACTCATCTGTTTCAACAGCTGAGTGTTGGTATCCTCAGCAGACACTTGTCCACTAAGTTGATGGGCAGGCTTTTTAGATGGAGGTTTTACACTAGACTCCTCAACATCAACTTTTCTTATTTCCCTTAATAATGATTCAAAATCTCTGACACTGTCATACAAATGCCGCGTAGAGTTTTTTAAGGTTTGACGTTTCAAACCTGTCCAAAACTTGCTACGTAACATAGCATCCTTTGCTATGGCATCTATATGACCAAAAGGTACTGCCCTTGACAGTGTTTGCTCCAACCTTGATCCATAAATTACAATTGACTCGTTGTCTTTTTGACAGTCACTATAAAAAGACTGCATCAAGGTTTCACTAGTAAAAACATTTCCGAAGAAACCATCCAATTTTTCTAGGATTTCATCCACTGTCGCATGTTCACCCAAGGGAACCAACATATCTCTTGCTGTGCCCCTAAGGGAATTGCGAATTGACTAAAAAAGGAGATTTTCAGATAAGTTTGCAGAATTCTTTAAACATTTAACCTCGAAACTCCACACTTCATACGATGCTTCCCCTTTTTGTGGTTCATCTGAGCCACTAAATATTGGCAGTTTGGGAACATATGTATTCTGAAAATTACCAGTATTTTGTAACAGTGTATTTTGCAGTAAACTTAACCTTGGACGAGCACCTGCACCAGGGTTGACAATTTTGGGTCTAGCTGATGCTGGCGGTGGAAATTTTACAAAGGTGTTGTGTTCACTACTTATGGGATGTACTGGTATTTTGTGTACCCCGATTAGAAGATGAAGCTCGTGCCAAAAGCAACTCATATTCTTCCCTTGTCAAGACTTTATAGTCCGCATCTTCATTAATGGTTTTTACCATTTCTGTCAAATTAAATCCCTTTTCAGTATTTTTAGCCATGATAATTTGGTATTATGAAAATTGGTAAGACCAGTTATCTGAAGACTAGTAACTAATATACCAAATAATTAAATTTAAATACTGAAATTAATCTCTGGCTATTACAGAAAATAAAAGGTAATGGATGGGGGAAAAGGAAATCACCCTGTGGTATCTGTGTAATTATGTTTAAACAAAATCACAAACACAAAGTATTGTAAGTATGCCACAAAAATCACTACCAATGTAGAGAGCACAATAACACACACAATAGAAGGGTACTTACAAAATAGTAAATTTAATAGAGCCTAGGGTTTAAGTGCGTCAAGTTCAGCGCATTTGCTACACAAGACGTTGGATCACAAAAACCGTATGCACCATTAAACTACTGAAATAAAGCAAAATGAAATTATTTGCTTCAACATACAAGCAATATTGATACTCTCAACACAGGTATCTTAAATAACAGGTAGCCAATCAATGAAAACACAGCTTACAGATCACTGTGTTCACTAATCTTCTGATAAACCATTACCAGGGTGAATGCCTTCTTCAAGCAACAAGCTGTAAGACACAGTTTTTAAGCATTAGGGGATAAAACTTTTTTTTTATGATGTCTAGTAACATAATCAAGTGAAGTGCTGCTATAAAGGTCAATAAATCTCTCTTCTTTATTTTTTTTTCAAAAAGGTCACCAATTTTACAAACAGAAACACAAATATGTAACTCTGATAGTGTTGATGACTGAAAAACACTAAATATGGAATATTCAGAATATTTTCTACAACTAATAATGACAATTAATTGTAAAATATGTAACTTACCTTATATTTCCATCTTCCAGCAGCTAAAAAGGCTGTTTAGCATGACAGGAAAACTGTATGGGAAACCAGGATAATAGAACACTTTACCTAGCCTGAAATGTCATGTAAATGAAACACAGGGCGATAGGGGAGAAAGGGCCTTTAAAATATCAATCACTCTTTACTAACATCCATGGACTTATGATAATGGCCTGTTATACAGTGTTAGTGCTGTTGTGAAACATGCAGTGCTGTGATAATCTCTAGCATGCAATATATAAGTGTATACACTTGATAGACAGATCTAATATCACAAAACTCACAACACAAGCATAAGATCATACGAAAACTATTGGCCATTAAGTGTAAATGAACATTTCACTCACAAAAATAATCTGAAAACACAGATCCTGACCCTAAAAAGCAAGAATTTGCTCCTTAAAGGCAAGAATTTGCTCCTTTGGGTGCATTTTTATGTTTTTAAGGAAAGAATTTGCTCCTTGGAGTCAAACTCACTACAAGGAAAGAATTTGCTCCTCCATGACACCCATAACAAATCAAAATGGCCCATATTGATCAGTCAATGACAATAAAAATAAATAGCGCACAAAACAAGACAAATGACATTCAACACAATACAAACCCGTCAATATTCATCCATGAAGAAAATTTCACTGAAATTTCCCTCATACATAAACATGACAAGATTTAAAAGAAAAACATGTATGAAAGACCTTTTTCCATTCTTTTGTTTCTGATAGACAGATCTATGAGAAACAAAAGCTATAAGATCATGATCATACACAATAAAAACTACACAACACAAATAAACACATAATGAAACAAGAAAATATCACATATAGAGTATGTGCACCCGGTCACAGATAATGAAGAATTATAGGCGGTGGAAGGACTCCTCCTATTTTACAGGCTGTGATATGACAACACAGTATATTACACTGAACACGCGTGTTGAACAATAATGGCAATTTTTTTTCTATATATTAGCACACCACAAATCAACGTCTCATATCCCGAAACTATCAACCGGTCGATGAATGCTGATTCATGTTGAGCTGGTTTTGACAGATCTAGATGATCAATATAGCTGATGGAAACACTGCCAGACACCCTTAAAAAACTCGCTGAGGGCTCCAATGACACAGGGGTCATAAATACAATAAACTCCGTATATGGTTTATGAGTTTATGTTGATGGTTGTTCGATGATATATATATATATATATATATATATATATATATATATATATATATATATATATATATATATATATATATATATATATATATATATATATATATATATATATATATATATATATATATATATATATATATAACTATGAAAAAATTAAAGAAACACTGGAATAAAAGTTATTTTTCCTGTATATAAAGTTAAAAATACAGGAAAAATAACTTTTATTCCAGTGTTTCTTTAATTTTTTCATAGTTATATTTACCCGCATTGTGGATATTATTTATATTTAATCTATATATATATATATATATATATATATATATATATATGATGAAAATAGAGGGTGCCTGCAACATACAAAAGACAACAATGTGACACCGATCACAGAACAATACACATAACATACAATACAGATAACAGACACAGTTGCAGACGGACGGACGAACAATACAGACAGATCATTCTACAACGGAGTGTAGAAGATATTATTATCTTATGTTACACCGGGATGCATAGGTGATAACTATCAACTATGGTAAAACCACGAAATTATATGACAATAGCATTAACCTTTCAAATATAGAAATACATATTATAGGAGGGACAGTATCGAAGCAGCTGCTATAATGATCGAGCCTACGCTGTTCCATTTTGGTAGGTACCAACATATATATGTGCCAATAGACTGTAAACAAAAGGCACAGGAAATGATCGTACATTTGGCAGCTGTCAATCTGTGTTGTCGAGAACTGACGATACTAGTTTTCAGTTAAATGGGCATAAACAGGGCAGCACGAAATACAATGGCATACCTAGCTATATCAATAAATTAACTGTGGTTATGAAAACCACCACAATATATCGAAAATTGTCATCTTCAGCGTGAAGCTGATGGAAATTTTCTTTGTGTCAAAACTGCGTAAAGTGAAGGAGAGGTTAGAAAGGTTATCGGCTATCGGAACACCAATCATTCGCCGTCTCACATACAAAATTATAAAACCGCAGTACTGATTGGTCGATAGGAAGAATAGGTATAGTTTCCAACTCCAGTCCTACGAAATACCGTTGATAAATATTTACCGGTACTGGAAAACCGACCTCTGTGACACAGGGAATACACCACAGAAGTGAAAAATATGGAGCGTACATGTTTTCTGGGCCAGACTAGCTAGTTTCGGCCAATTAGGCCTCATCAGTGACCCTCAGATATTTTCAAAATTCCACAATGGAATCAATGATCCCAAAGGACAAGAAATATAATCTACACTATGATGTAAAGACCGGTAAGATGTAATAAAGTATACCGATCTGCTCCCAAACTTGTATGAGCTAAAACTTTCAAAAGATTTAAAGCTTTTAAGCATTTCGCTTTAAGATATTTAATATGGGAAATAAAAGATAACTTTTGATCAAATATGACCCAAAGAAATTAGGCTTCTTCAACAACAGGAATTTGTGATCCGTATAAAAACAGGGAAGCATGTTCGTGTTTCTTTCGTAGTTTACAAAAATGAACACACTGCATTTTCGACTTGGAGAACTTGAAACCATTTTTATCAGTCCATTCTTCTATTCTTTTTTTAAATTTTGATGTAACTTTCGTTCAATTGTTTTCATATTTTTTGAACGGTAACATATACAAAAATCATCAACATACAATGAACAATCAGTTTTGTCGTCCAAACATTGTACAATATTGTTTATTTTGATGTTAAATAGCGTAGTTGAAAGAATACTACCCTGTGGGACACCCTGTTCTTGATCATAGAAATCTGACACGGTAGACCCAACACGCACCTGAAACATGCGCTCCCCTAAAAAGCTTTCAATAAAACTGGGAAGTTTTCCTCTTAAGCCAATGTTATGTAGATCTTTCAATATCCCATAACGCCATGTTGTATCATATGCTTTCTCCAAGTCGAAAAAGACAGCTACTACGTGTTCTTTGTTAATAAAAGCATCTCGTATAAATGTTTCTAGTCTTATTAAATTGTCATTGGTACTACGTTCCGAACGAAAACCCGATTGATGTTCTGAAATGATATTGTTGGACTCTAAGTACCAGACTAATCTCTTGTTTATCATTCTCTCCAATGTTTTACACAAACAACTTGTCAAAGCTATCGGACGATAATTTGTAGGTTCTGCATGATCTTTCCCTGGTTTCGGAATTGGTACAACTGTAGCTACACGCCAGCTCTCAGGACAGTCCCCCGTTTCCCAAATATTATTAAAGATATCTAAAAGTGTTGAAAGAGAACTTTTTGGCAGATGCTTAAGCATCTGATAATGAATTTCATCGGGGCCGGTTGCCGTATCATGTGATTTTTCAATGGCTTCAACAAGTTCGGATAAGTTAAAAGGTTTGTTGTATTCTTCGTGATTAAGGGATTTAAAGTTTAGATTTCTTTTCTCTTGGTCCTTTTTTATATTTCTAAAAGTGTCAGAATAATTACGCGATGATGAATGTCTCAAGAATGTGCTCCCAAGAGTATCTGAAATATCTTTTTTTGTTGAAGCTATTGTGTCAAATTCAGTTTTTAAATGTGTAAAACTAGAAGACTTTGTTTTTCCTAAAATTTTTCGTACCATATCCCAAACCTTTTTAATGGGGGTTTTATTGTTCAATTTGGAGACATATTCTCTCCATGACTTTCGTTTGGAAGCTCGGATTGTTCGCCGAACTTTAGCTCTAAAAACTTTTACGTCGTTTAGCTTTTCAGAAGTGGGATTTTTGCAGAACTTATTTAGAGCCTGTTTACGCTTTTTAATAGCTTCTTCACAGTCATTATTAAACCAAGGCTTGCTTTTCTTAGTATTTGTGGAGGTCTTTGGAATGCATTGTTCTGATATATTAATAAGTGTATCTGTGAAATCAGAAACAATGTCGGATGATTCATTAAAATGATCAACCGATAACTCTTTTTACATAAATTATGGAATAATTCCCAGTCGGCTTTATTCATTTTCCATTTCTGGTTACAGTCCTCATCTGGTTCGTTTACGCTCTCAATTATAACAGGAAAGTGACCACTTCCGCACTGATCATCATGAACAGACCAATCATAGTCCAAGAAGAGAGATGGGTGACACAAAGAGAGATCTAAAGAAGACAAATGACCTGTCGCTGGGTGAAGGTAAGTGTAAGATTTATCATTCATCAAGCAAAGATCGCTCTTTGCAATAAAATCTTCGACAAGTGCTCCTCTGTTATTGATATCTTTACAGCCCCAAAGAATATTGTGACCATTGAAGTCGCCAACTAAAAGATATGGCGATTGAAGTTGACTCAGCAATGAGTAAAGATGTTCGGGCTTTAATGAAAATGAGGGTGGGATATATAGAGAGCAAATTGTAGTTTCTTTATCCAGAGAAACCGATACTGCTACAGCTTGTAGGTCTGTTTTTAATTTGATCTCTCTTTGTGGTAAACAAGATTTAACGAAAACTGAACTGCCACCAGATGGTTTGTTGCAATCAGAATAGATATGGTTAAATGTATTGAAACCCCTGATATCTATGTTGTCATCAGTTTTTAAAAATGTTTCTTGCAAACAAAAAAACCGATGGGTTTAATAACGAAATAAGTAATAAGAGTTCGTTATAATTTGATTTAAGACCTCGACAATTCCATTGTATTATTTCGTGTTTAGAATCCATTTTATGAAGAGATTAAGACTAGAAACTATTTTGGAGCTACAATTGGTGATATAGATCTGCTACCACCAGCTCGTGGTGTTGCTGACCTCGATCTGTTATTGCCACTTGGTGATGATGGAGTTTCAGCGAACTCCATATCACTATCACTCAAAGATCCGAATCTGTTCTGAAATTTAATATTGGCTCTTTCCATTTTACGTTGTCTGTCTGTCTGTTTTTGAGACAATTGATGTTTTTTGATCGGATCGAAATCCCTTATTAGTTCGACCTGAGTCGAGTTTCTCTTTTACGTGCGGCGCTGGCTTCGGTACGGTCGCCGTCGACCGATCCGAAGCAACCTGGATTGCGCCATTTGATAAATTGGTTGAACTTTGTGTTGCTGGAGTGGGTTTACTCCATGCACCAGATTTTTTCAGTTCAGCTATGTATGATTCAGCAGTCTGTGTTGCGGAGCTGGTACATTTTACACCAGCACCCTTTGTGATGCTGGCGAAACTGGTGGATGTTGTTATGTATCACTCTTCGACAATTTTCCGCGCTTCTGGGAATGTTATCCCCCTTTGGTATTTGACGGTGAGTATTTCTTTTTCTTTTTTCCACGCCGGACAGTCTCGAGAGAAAACAGCATGTTTTCCATCACAATTAACGCATTTGGGTTCATTTTTGCAGTTGAGGTGATTATCAACATGCTTTTCTTCACCACAATTAGGACAGAGTTTTTTTTTCTCTGACATCTGCTTTCGTGATGGCCAAAAGCCTGACAAGAGTAACATCCAAGAGGGTTTGGGAGGTATACCTCTACGTTAATGGAAATATATGCTACTTTGATTTACTTGGGTAGAATTGGTGTATTAAAAGTCAACACATAAGTTGCTGTTGGTTTCAATACACCACTTCTACGGACTTTAATGTTACGAACACCAACAACTCCCTGATCTCTCAAGTTATCGACGATCTCTTCATCTGTACAAGGGCGCAGTTCTGGACTGCGAATCACTCCCTTAGACGAATTTAACGTGTTGTGGAGAGAGACACTTTAACTTGAAGATCAAAGAGTTTATTGGTGCTTAGCAGGCTAGACAGGTTTTAAATTATTTGGACTCCATTTTGATTTATATCAGTCTCTGAATCGACTGCCTATTCGAAATTCGCAAAATTGCAGTATGTTTCCTCTGGCTTTCTTTGCCGGATCATTACAGGGTCACTGATGAGGCTTTATTAGCCGAAACTACGTAGTATGACCCATCTTCTTTCTTATGAATGTTTTCATTGCTCTTAAAGGAACTCGTTTTTTATTTTTATTTACAACTTGTTGTTTTCTCTCGACTTCCAAGAGAAGATCACCTGATTTGAGCTTTTTGATACTCTTAGGGTGTCCGGCTATGGAGTTAATACATTTCTCAATTACGAAGGGAGAAAGGCTGGATACACTTCGTGTATCGTCAAGCGACGAGACAACCAAAAAAAACGCGGAACATTGTCGAAATTAGGTTCAGCAGACTGCTGACTGGACTGTTGACTTGACTGGATTGTTGACTGTGTTCATCCGATTCGGATGAATCGTCTTGTTTTTTTTACGTTTAGGTGCGTTGTGGTTAGATGCTTTGCGGTTATTTTTTTTCCATTAGGCATAAGGAAATAATTCTAGTTTCGTCCCAAGTGCTCTCCGCCCTCCGTGGAGCCCTACAAGGGAACACCATAATGGAGTGGTTATCCAACTCACAGGTGTCAGAGATACACGTGAGATATACTCGTATAAACAAAATGCCTACACGATTGATCCGTTTAGCCACCGCCTTCTAGAGATAAAAAGACAGAAAAGGGTAAGGTAAATTGGCATATTGTTGGTATCAGGAAAGATACAAAAAGAGTTGAAGAGAAAGCAAAGCGGTATCTTTAGGGCTCGGCGTGACCAGCCGATTGACCGTGCCGGACCGCACGGCCACCCGTCTACACCGAAAAGCCAGGCAAAAAAAGGCGTGTTGGGCACCTGAAGCACCGCAACCTCAGGTAACCCTCAACCTCTAGGATCCCTTCTTCCGGCTTTCAGGACGCCACCCACGGCAAACGGGTGGTACTTCCTTTAGCTCTTCCCAGTGGACACAGAGACCACAGCGGCAATGTGCCCAGTGGAAATTGAGCCCCCAGGGCCACGGCAAGGCTGGAAGTCTAATACCTGGGGGTTGGGTACTTTGAAAATCGAATATCGCTTAAGCCGGTGCTAGGCGTATGCAACCTTGTAAACTATATTGCTGTGTATAAAGATGTCGTAGGATGCGCCCTACCCAGCTCAAGCCAACCCCAGAGATCTTGGCTCAATTTACGTCAACTGGTCAACGGGACACCCACCGGCTTCTAATATCGAACACTGCAAGAAATATATGTATAATATATTTATTTTGACGAAGAACAACATACATGTAATGATTGTTTGTTTACAACAAACAAGTACAAGGCAAGAATGATCATGTCAAGTGCATTGGCTTAGTAAATAAACTACTGCATCCAACAGTGAATGAACATACAGAGTGGTCTACCTTGCAGCTGTCATTATACCGTATACAATTGAACACTAAATATTCTAATATAAACAAAGCCGTGCAAATTCTAAATACTTAATAATGTGATG
The DNA here is from genome assembly GCA_963580285.1 of Lucinisca nassula. NCBI lineage: Eukaryota > Metazoa > Mollusca > Bivalvia > Lucinida > Lucinidae > Lucinisca > Lucinisca nassula. The sequence continues at coordinate 123,227,969 of OY757023.1, read as the reverse complement.
AGCTTATGAATGAATGATGAAGAAATAAGACGCTGTAAAATACCTGCAAGAAATATATATATATAATATTTATTTTGATGAAGAACAATATACATGTAATGAGTGTTTGCTTACAACAAACAAGTACAAGGCAAGAATGATCACGTGACATGTTAGTATTTACTGTAAACATATGAAAAACTACAGAGGAGTTCTATGCAACTAAGTTTGTCTATCATTCTACCTACACTAAACATACTGTGGACAAGCCAAGGAGCGGGCTATGGAGATAAGGGACCAGGCGCCTATAGATGTGTATTTAGCCTATGACATATTTCCCCCCTTTGTGGAATGTCATCCCGACATTCATCAAATATAGGTATGCACATGTTGAAGGTTAAAAGAATGATGTTTTGATAATTAAAACAATATAGACATGGAAACAGCTTTGACCAGCATACATCAAAGTAGAAGCAAAACAAAGGTCAGGAATCGATACAATTAACTTACTCCACCCATCAAAGACACCAATTGGAAAGAAACACAGACATGAAGCGACAAGACCATAATGGAAACCTAAACAAAGGAAGGCCATAAGGACAGTTACTTTCCCACAAAATGGCCATATGGCCATCCAAAATAAAATGACACAAGTGATACACACAGTTAGTAACAAACAACAACATAAATAAGCCGCCACAGAAGAACCGCCTTGGAACGGTCAGTGGAAAGATTTCCACTGGGGGCTTAAATCGATTTTATGTGGCCACAATCCTCGCCCTTACTTCCGTCGCGATTTAGACAAATAATTTGTTCAGTCCGCATGAAGGCCTCCTGACTCATCAGTGCAACATCTCCGTGAACACAAATAATCAAAGAACCGCAGAGGTGAGACAACGGTGAGACCACTGAAATGCTGGAGCAAAAGAAAACCAACAGTTAGACTCCGATGGGCCCGACCAGAGACAGAGCATCAGGCACCAACCAACATTACCTTGAATTAGATCTCTCTAATTCTCAATAAGCGTTTGCGTTGGAACCGTCATAGGATCTGAGGCCTGACCCACCGGTGTGTAATTAAAGAGGGAAGCAAAGTTGCCAACCGTGATTGGGTTAACTACCATGCATGCGCATAACATCCATGTTGTACCCAATCTTTTTATATCGAAGAATGATTTTACGAAATTGGGAACTAGATGTCACGGCACCAGGGAAAATGGTAACTTTAAACGTCAATTATATGCTTTTAAACGAAACAATACTAGACTGAAGTGACTGTCCATTATATTATTAAATCATGGACGCCACTCTATGCTTTCATTTTTAAGTTCATTACCAGTTTCTGTTTTACGTCTTCTGGACACCGAGGCGAATACATTCGACGATAGTTGTCATCAGTTATATGATGCGGCTCTCTTAACTAGAGGCTATACTCAGCATACTCTCCGACCTAACATTGATTCTGAAAGAAATCATAAACGTCATTTCTTCAAAATATCCTTCATTAATAAGGTATGGATTTTAAAGATTTGCCCAGTATTTTCCGTGAGAGCTCGGTGCTTTCTTCCATTCCTGCTTATTTTCAAAATACTGAAACACCTATAATTTGCTATAAATATAACAAACCTGTTAGATCTATCATTTTTAATTTCAATAAACTTGTTTCAGGTCGTGATATTGATACTAATACTCCTGATTCATGTGATTTTAAAAACTCAGTGTACTGCTATCCTGCTGCTGGACATGTAATTACTGGCAATTTGAAAATTATTCCTGATTCTAGGATAAGGAATATAATTTCTAAAGGACCGAAATATCGGTTTCCTTCTAAAATTGATTTCAGTAAATGTAGAGATGAAATCGCTGCTGCCTTGAGTGAATTCGGTAATCGATGGTGTAAGCGAGAGTATGTTGAGCATAACGCCCTTAAGGACCGGAAACAGGGACTAGCATTTTGAAACTAGTGAATAAACGTATTTCTTTCTATTCTCAAAATACTAACTTATTTCCTCCTAAGCCTAAGACGTCTTTACGTCATCTTAAACTAGGCATTCAAGAATTTCATAAGAAGTTTGTTTTGGCTCCTGCAGACAAGGCCGCTAACAACGTCGTCGTTGTGTGACGGCTCCATTATCTTAAAACGCTTAAGCAGGAGCTTGGTGGTACTTAGGCCTATGAAATTCAGCCTTTTAACTTTTAACTTCACTACAGCTGGTGTGTGGGAATGTGTGGCGGCGGTAAAACGTCTCCCTGCCCTACAGCATAGTGTAGATTATATTTTCTTGTCCTTTGGGATCATTGATTCCATTGTGGAATTTTGAAAATATCTGAGGGTCACTGATGAGGCCTGATTGGCCGAAACTAGCTAGTCTGGCCCAGAAAACGTACACTCCATATTTTTCACTTCTGTGGTGTATTCCTTGCTTCCAAAGGATAACCCTTTTATAGAACATATTTAACTTCACTACAGCTGGTGTGTGGGAATGTGTGGCGGCGGTAAAACGTCTCCCTGCCCTACATCATAGTGTAGATTATATTTTCTTGTCCTTTGGGATCAGTGATTCCATTGTGGAATTTTGAAAATATCTGAGGGTCACTGATGAGGCCTGATTGGCCGAAACTAGCTAGTCTGGCCCAGAAAACGTACACTCCATATTTTTCACTTCTGTGGTGTATTCCTTGCTTCCAAAGGATAACCCTTTTATAGAACATATTTAGCTGAAGAGAGAGCTATAGTAGATGAACATATTTGTCATTCAGCCACCAAGTTTGCTATGTGTGTTACCGAAGGCCAAGACAAGCTTCCTACGCTATACTGGTTACCAAAACTTCATAAAAGACCTTACAAAGCACGGTTTATTACAAATTCGAGCTCTTGCACTACCACTGAACTTTCTGAATTATTAACTTCCTGTCTTACTGCTATTAAAACGCATGTGATTAAATATTGTGATAAAGTCTTTGAAAGATCAGGGAGAAATCTGTTTTGGTCTATAAAAAAAAATCGAATGAGGTTTTAGAGACAGATGCTCTTTCTCTGGTCGGGCCCATCGGAGTCTAACTGTTGGTTTTCTTTTGCTCAAGCATTTCAGTGGTTTCTTGCTGTCGAGTCCTCACCGTTGTCTCACCTCTGTGGTTCTTGATTATTTGTGTTGACGGAGATGTTGCACTGATGAGTTAGTAGGCCTTCATGCGGACTGAACAAATTATTTATCTAAATCGCGACGGAAGTAAGGGCGAGGCTTGTGGCCACGTAAAATCTATTTAAGCCCCCCAGTGGAAATCTTTCCAACGACCGTTCCAGGGCGGTTCTTCTGTGGCAGTTTATTTGTATTGTTGTTTATTACTTACTGTGTGTATCACTTGTGTATTTTTATTTTGGATGGCTTTATGGCCATTTTGTGGGAAAGTAACTGTCCTTATGACCTTCCTTTGTTTAGGTTTCCATTATGGTCTGTTCGCTTAATGTTTGTGTTTGTTTCCCTTTGGTGTCTTTGATTGGTGGAGTAATTTAATTGTATCGATTCCTGATCTTTGTTTTACTTCTACTTTAAATAAATTGAAATTCAGACGTGTTCATGCATCAAGTCTGTCTACTTCAATTTTTCCACTCTTTACACTACACTTCCTCATAATCTTATAAAAGAAAAGCTTAATCATTTAACTGAATGGGTTTTCACAGAGAAGATTCTCTCTATCTTGCATGTAATATCAGAAATGCATTTTTCACTTAAGTTAATTGTATCGATTCCTGATCTTTGTTTTACTCCTACTTTGCATATCAGGGCTGTTTTGTTTGTGCCGTGTGGCGGCTGTAAAAGTTCTCCCCGTACATACATTTAATGCTCTTATTTTTCCAATCCTCAGGGATTGCTTATGCAGTTGCTTTTCACTGTTCCATCAATTGATATCCTATAGATACCTGTTGAGGGTCATTATTAAACTGATGTTCGTTCCTCGTTGTATAACAACTGCTTGTTTGATATCCCTGGACTTTAAGTAGACTAAGATGTTTTGTGGGCTTTTGTTGTACCTTCCTTATATTCGAAGGAATTGTCTTCAGTATTTTTATATGCTGTTATACTTAATGACCGGTATGAAGATCGCTTTAGTTTTGATGGTATCAAAACCTTATAAACCAACATGAGTATCACAAATACATTTAAAGTAGAAGTAAAACAAAGATCAGGAATCGACACAATTAATTTACTCCATCCATCAAAGACACCAAAGGGAAAGAAACACAAACATGAAGCGACCAGACCATAATGGAAACCTAAAGAAAGGAAGGCCATAAGGACAGTTACTTTCCCACAAAATGGTCATATTGCCATCCAAAATAAAAAGACACAAGTGATACACACATTAAGTAACAAACAACAACATAAATAAACCGCCACGGAAGAACCGCCTTGGAACGGTCAGTGGAATGATTTCAACTGGGGGGGTGCTTAAATCGATTTTAAGTGGCCACGATCCTCGCCCTTAGTTCCGCCGCGATTTAGACAAATAATTTGTTCAGTCCGCATGAAGACCTCCTTACTCATCAGTGCAACATCTCCGTGAACACAAATAATCAAATAACCACAGAGGTGAGACAACGGTGAGGACTCGACAGCAAAAAACACTGAAATGCTGGAGCAAAAGAAAACCAACAGTTAGATTCCGATGGGCCCGACCAGAGACATGTCCAAAAATAAAATACGAATGACGTATAAAATATATGAAACTAGTTGAACAATATCCACTGGAAGGCATAAAAACGTTGTCAAGTGATGTGTTAGCCATATCTTCTGAATATCTTAATCTTATTCTGTTGCAGTGCTCGCAACACTATATTGTGACCTTCTGATGTCGAAAAGCAAAGGCAAAATGCGAAGATTGACATGAAAGTCAGCTCTGCACTTTTTGGAAATGCTAAAAGAAATCAACATATGCCAGTTTTAATCGAAATCTACATCAGCCATCCGTCACTCTTGGTCAACGTTATCCTAAAAATACATTGAATACATACATGATACAGTGAAATTAAATGCTCCATGGATATTTTGAAATGCTGCAATTAAAAAAAAAAAAAAACAACAAAAAAAAAAAACAACAGATGTACTACATACATAACAGCAATAAATGTAGTACTATAAAATAAGTATGAAATAAATGAAATTATACTGCACCTACAATGACATATACTGTAGCAGAAGCTCTTCTGTATGTCTTTCAGCTGAAAAATACAAAGACTTGTTATTGTTTGTATGGCCAACCTGTAACAAATAGAACAAGTAATGTTCTTTGTCTGGAAAGCCATCATTTCAGGGCTGCGAGCTATCTCAGTCTATCAGTCGATATCTATAAAACAAGTCTGGACTCTGGAAACACACATTTCAAAACATAAAAGATGATGCATATATACACTTTTAAAACTCACTGACTCACAAATAAAGAATCTGGTCTGCATCTGTGAAAAATGTATGCTGTTGGCCAATCATCCAGTCATCCGAAGTCATCCAACGGGGTTTTCTCCATGGGCGAGTAGGTTTTGGAGACCTGTCATCCCCGTCCGATGAACTCACAAATACTGGAGATGAATTGCCTGGAGATGAACTAGACGACCGAGGAAGAAGGCCTGTTTCAACAGCTTTACGGCGCATTGGTATTTTATACTTACCTACTGATTGCTGGTCATCCGGATTACTGTCATTAGATAAAACTATTTCGGTCGTTGTGCCATCTATGTCTTCGAAGAAGACAACTGACGTGTCTGAACATGGCAAAGCGGCCGATGGGCTATCTATGACAGCATATCGCTGACCAAAACTTTCGGTGACAGTATCTTCGTCATCTGCTTCTTCCGCCTTTTCTAAGCAGGGAAGAGACTTATGAATGGGAGCAGCAAGCTCCTGTGTAGCAGTCTGGTTTTCTTGGAACGGGCGTTCTGTCGTTTGACTGCATACACAGGTATGTCCCCGTTCGGCTGCTCTACTAAAATGAAGGGGTCCTGCTCCAATCGATCTCCAAGCTTGTTCCTGCCTTTAATGCCGACTCTTCGGACAAGCACCAGGTTCCCAGTCTGCAAAACAGAGTTCCTCACATTAGAATCATAGTGCTTCTTGTGGATTGCAGCACTTTGTTTTGCTTCTTCTTCAGCTTTCTTGGAAGCGAAGTTCAGACGATCTCTTAGTTTTCTTATGTAGTCTGAATTGCAAGGTCCAGACAGACTATCTGGGGTCAGACCTAAGAAAGCATCAATAGCTCATCTAGGATGACGTCCAAATATAAGAAAATAAAGAGAATAACCTGTGGTGTCGTGAAAAGTGGCATTGTAGGCGTGCACGAGGGTTGGAATGTGTGTCTTCCAATCACTTTTCTGGTACTCTTCTAAGGTCCGCAGCATCTGAAGCAGGGTCTGGTTGAACCTTTCAACCTGGCCATTTCCCTTAGGATGAAAGGGTGTTGTCCGAGATTTCTCCACTCTGGCAATCTGGCAAAGCTCCTTTATGAGTGCGACTCAAAGTTTGCACCCTGGTCGCTATGAAGACGTGCCGAAAGCCATTGTGGACAACAAAATTGTCAAACAACACCCTAGCCGTTGTTTTGGCTGTCCGATTCCTTGTGGGAATAGCCTGAGCATACGGGGAAAGTGATCGGTAATTATGAGTATGAACTCATATCCGCCTTTGGACTTTTCATGCGAAAGATAGTCCAGACACACAATTTCCATCTGTGAGCCCGACTCGATGTTCACCAGTGCGGCATTCCTACCACCTCCAGGTTTCCGTCTAATGCATTTGCCGCAATTCTAAAAACTCTCCCTGATGAATATACCATTCCAGGCCAGAAAAACCTTTGCTTGATAAGGGATGTTGTCCTATCCCGTCCTTGGTGTCCAATGTCATCATGGAGGCTTCTCCTCCGAAAACTGGAGGGAGAACGATCTGTTGGAAGTCCTGTCCATTGAGACTGACCTAACGGTGAATAACGCCTTGCGCCACAAATAGCTTATCCCATTCCCTGAGGTATCTGGCATCAACTGCTTGGTGCAGATTCCGCCTAGCTGGAGCCTTAAAGCCAGTCTGTACCTCATTAAGGATAAAGCCAATGCAAGGATCATTAAGTTTCTTTTCTCCAATCCTTGGATATAAGACCGTATGTCATAAGCAGCTACTCTTAAATATCCTCTTCTTGTGAAGTCACTGGGGTATCAAACACAGCTATGCTTTCAATCAATGGACAGTCTTGTACCAATATTGACATAGAATGTCATACAGCTTTCAGTGTCTCGGGAAAGATAACCCTCTGCACTCCAATTTTCCGGCGTCTAGACAAGCCATCGGCATCAGCATTCTTTTTCCCGTTCTTGTACTTTATGCTGAAGTTATACCCGCTCAGAGAAGCTACACACCTCTTTCCAGTAGCATCGAGTTTGGCAGTAGTGGGAACATAGGTGATAGGGTTTTTATCTGTTATCACCTCGAACTTGGCTCCGTACAGGTAGTCATGAAATTTCTCACATACTGCCCATTTCAAGGCCAGGAACTCGAGCTTATGAGCAGGGTAGTTCTTCCCAGAGGGTTTCAAACTCTGGCTGGCATATGCTTTAACTCTGTCCTTTCCGTCCTGGCTTTGATAAAGTACTGCTCCTAAGCCATCAAAGGAAGCATCTGTATGTACTTTAAAGGGGAGATTGTAGTCAGCATATGCACGTACAGGAGGATGAGTGAGTCTGTCAATAATGGTATCGAAACTCGTCTGATGGTTCGTTTCACATTTAAAGGGTACCCGTTTCGTCGTTTTTTTTTCATGGCTTAAGGATTTGTGGTATGACCAACCAGCAACTCATTCAACGGTCTTACTATAGCCGCAAATCCTTCAATGAACCGGCGATATTATCCGGTGAAACCAAGGAAGCGCCGCATATCCTTTGTAGAATTCGGTACGGGCCATGTCTTTATGGCATATATCTTGCTAGGATCAGTATTTATGCCTTCCTCGGAGACAACATGGCCAATATAAGTGACTTTACTGCGGAACAGCTTACACTTAGATGGCTTCGAAAACACTGCCTGCAGCCGCTCCACATGTTCCCGAAAGGTTGCTGAGAAGATGATAATATCGTCTAGATAGATGAGACAATCCCTAAGATTGAGCTCACCCATACATCTTTCAATCAACCTCTGAAAATTTGCTGGAGCGCTGCACAAGCCAGATGGCATGCGATTACACTCATAAAAGCCGTGTGAACCGTCCTGGAAGGCTGTCTGGGCTTTGTCCCCTTGTTTCAGCTCTACCTGCCAATAACCACTTTTTAAGTTCAAAGTACTGAAGTATTTGGACCCCGCAACCAGGTGTAGTGTATCGTCGATCCTTTGGATGGCATATGCTGCCTTAACTGTACGCTGAATCAGCTTTCTGTAGTCTATACAGAAGCGAATCCTGCCATCTTTCTTTCGAACTGTAACTACATTAGAACTGAAAGGGCTCTTTGATTCCCGAATGGCTCCGATCTTAGCATTTCATTAAGGTGTTCTCTAACCTCTTGTATAAGTGTCGGTCGGATGCGCCGGTACGGGTCTTTAAATGGTTGGTCGTTCTCTAGGTGTATCTCGTGCTCAATTAAGTTTGTTCGACCAAGATCGGTGGAGCTTTTAGAAAATATTCATTGTGGGAATAGCCTGAGCTTACCGGGAAAAATGATCGGTAATTACGAGTATGGACTCATACCCGCCCTTGGACTTTTCAGGCGAAAGATAGTCCAGACACACAATTTCCAACCTATGGAAGTCAAGACAGTAACTGGGCTGGACAAGAAGGATCCGAATGTAAAAGCGGTAATAACAGAACAACTCGAGGGGGGATCTTCGACAAGGGTATTAGTTTGCCAAAGAGTTGTTACCATCAATAACAGAGGGAAGACGACAAGAGTTCCTGTTAAGCTATTCAACATGTCGGCTAGAGTTGTGACGATGCACCCTAAATCGAACCTGTGCGATCTTCAGGAAGTAAAAGAACAGAGATCTCCATCGTTTACTGACAAAAAAGGATGACAGACTGGAAACAGTTAATGTCAGTCAGCAAACTATGTCTGATCAGGATCATTCTGACAATCCTTTCGGAGTTGATTAAGTTGACACCGTTCTAACTGCTGAACAGAAAATACAGGTTCGCCACTTAATCGATCAGTAGGAAGGAATATTTTCTAAAAACTCCACCGATCTTGGTCGAACAAACTTGATTGAGCGCGGGATACACCTAGAGAACGACCAACAATTTAAAGAGCCGTACCGGCGCATTCTATTGACACTTATACAAGAGGTTAGAGAAAACCTAAATGAAATGCTTGAGATCGGAGCCATTCGGGAATCAAAGAGCCCTTTCAGTTCTAATGTAGTTATCGTTAGAAAGAAGGATGACACGATTTGCTTCTGTATAGACTACAGAAAGCTACTGCCAAACTCGATGCTACTGGACAGAGATGGGTAGCTTCTCTGAGCGGGTATAATTTCAGCATAAAGTACAAGAGCGGGTAAAAGGATGTTGATGCCGATGGCTTGTCTAGACGCCGGGAAAGTAAAGAGCTGAGGGTTATTTTTCCCGAGACATGGAAAGCTGTATGACATTCTATGTCAATATTGGTACAAGACTGTCCATTGATTGAAAGCATGGCTGTTTTTATACCCCAGTGACTTCAAAAGAAGGGGATATTTCAGAGCAGCTGCTTATGACATACGGCCTTACATCGAAGGATTGGAGAAAATGGCAACTTAATGATCCTTGCATTGGCTTTATCCTTAATGAGGTACAGACTGGCTCTAAGGCTCCAGCTAGGCGGAATCTGCACAAATCAAGTGATGCCAGATACCTCAGGAAATGGGATAAGCTATTTGTGGCGCAAGGCGTTATTCACCGTAAGGTCAGTCTACATGGACAGGACTTCCAACAGATCGTTCTCCTTCCCGTTTTCCGAGGAGAAGCCTCCATGATGACCTTGGACACCAAGGACGGGATAGGACAACATCCCTCATCAAGCAAAGGTTTTTCTGGCCTGGAATGGGTATATTCATCAGGGAGATAGATAAGGATTGCCGCAGATGCATTAGACGGAAAACTGGAGGAGGTAGGAATGCCGCACTGGTGAACATCGAGTCGAGCTCACCAATGGAAATTGTGTGTCTGGACTATCTTTCGCTTGAAAAGTCCAAAGGCGGGTATGAGTTCATACTCGTAATTACCGATGAGTTTTCCCGGTATGCTCAGGCAATTCCCACAAGGAATATTTTCTAAACGCTCCACCGATCTTGGTCGAACAAACTTGATTGAGCACGAGATACACCTAGAAAACGACCAACCATTTTGAGAGCCGTACCGGCGCATTCGATCGGCACTTATACAAGAGGTTAGAGAACACCTTAATGAAATGCTTGAGATCGGAGCCATTCGGGAATCAAAGAGCCCTTTCAGTTCTAATGTAGTTATCGTTAGAAAGAAGGATGGCACGATTCGCTTCTGTATAGACTACAGAAAGCTTCTGCCAAACTCGATGCTACTGGAAAGAGGTGGGTAGCTTCTCTGAGCGGGTATAACTTCAGCATAAAGAACAAGAGCGGGAAAAAGAATGCTGATGCCGATGGCTTGTCTAGACGCCGGGAAAGTGAAGAGCAGAGGGTTATCTTTCCCGAGACACTGAAAGCTGTATGACATTCTATGTCAATATTGGTACAAGACTGTCCATTGATTGAAAACATACCTGTTTTCGATACCCCAGTGACTTCAAAAGAAGATGATATTTCAGAGCAGCTGCTTATGACATACGGCCTTACATCCAAGGATTGGAGAAAAGAAAACTTAATGATCCTTGCATTGGCTTTATCCTTAATGAGGTACAGACTGGCTCTAAGGCTCCAGCTAGGCGGAATCTGCACCAAGCAGTTGAAGCCAGATACCTCAGAGAATGGGATAAGCTATTTGTGGCGCAAGGCGTTTTTCACCGAAAGGTCAGTCTCAATGGACAGGACTTCCAACAGATCGTTCTCCCTCCAGTTTTCCGAGGAGAAGACTCCATGATGACCTTGGACACCAAGGACGGAATAGGACAACATCCCTCATCAAGCAAAGGTTTTTTTCTGGCCTGGAATGGATATATTCATCAGGGAGAGAGTTTAGAATCTTAGCAGATACATAAGACGGAAAACTGGAGGTGGTAGGAATGCCGCACTGGTGAACATCGAGTCGAGCTCACCAATGGAAATTGTGTGTCTGGACTATCTTCGCCTGAAAAGTCCAAAGGCGGGTATGAGTCCATACTCGTAATTACCGATCATTTTTTCCGGTATGCTCAGGCTATTCCCACAAGGAATATTCTCTAAAATCTCCACCGATCTAGGTCGAACAAACTTGATTGAGCACGAGATACACCTAGAGAACGACCAACCATTTAAAGAGCCGTACCGGCGCATCCGACCGGCACTTATACAAGAGGTTAGAGAACGCCTTAATGAAATGCTTGAGATCGGAGCCATTCGGGAATCAAAGAGCCCTTTCAGTTCTAATGTAGTTATCGTTAGAAAGAAAGATGGCACGATTTGCTTCTGTATAGACTAGGGAAAGCTGAATCAGCGTACAGTTAAGGAAGCATATGCCATCTCAAGGATCGACGATACACTACACCTGCTTGCGGGGTCCAAATACTTCAGTACTTTGGACTTAAAAAGTGGTTATTGGCAGGTAGAGCTGAAAGAAGGGGACAAAGCCCAGACAGCCTTCCAGGACGGTTCACACGGCTTTTATGAGTGTAATCGCATGCCATTTGGCTTGTGCAACGCTCCAGCAAGTTTTTAGAGGTTGATGGAAAGATGTATGGGTGAGCTCAATCTTAGGGATTGTCTCATCTATCTGGATGATATTATCATATTCTCATCAACCTTTGAGGAACATATGGAGCGGCTGCAGGCAGTGTTTGCGAAGCCATCTAAGTGTAAGCTGTTCCGCAGTAAAGTCACTTATCTTGGCCATGTTGTCTCCGAGGAAGGCATAAATACTGATCCTAGCAAAATATATGCCATAAAGACTTGGCCCGTGCCGAAGTCTACAAAGTATATGCGGCGCTTCCATGGTTTCACCGGATAATATCGCCGGTTCGTTGAAGGATTTGTGGCTATAGTAAGACTGTTGAATGAGTTGCTGGTTGGTCATACCACAAATCCTTAAGTCAAGAGGAAAAAAGCGACGAAATGGGTACCCTTTAAATGGGAAACGGACCATCAGACGAGTTTCGATACCATAATTGACAGACTCACTCATCCTCCTGTACGTGCATATGCTGACTACAATCTCCCCTTTAAAGTACATACAGATGCTTCCTTTGATGGCTTAGGAGCAGTACTTTATCAATGCCAGGACGGAAAGGACAGAGTTATAGCATATGCCAGCCAGAGTTTGAAACCCTCTGAGAAGAACTACCCTGCTCATAAGCTCGAGTTCCTGGCCTTGAAATGGGCAGTATATGAGAAATTTCATGACTACCTGTACGGAGCAAAGTTCGAGGTGATAACAGATAATAACCCACCCACCTATGTTCTCACTACTGCCAAACTCGATGCTACTGGAAAGAGGTGGGTAGCTTCTCTGAGCGGGTATAACTTCAGCATAAAGTAAAGGGGTGGGAAAAGAATGCTGATGCGAAAAGGACGGAATAGGACAACATCCCTTATCAAGCAAAGGTTTTTCTGGCCTGGAATGGTATATTCATCAGGGAGAGAGTTTAGAATCGCGGTAGATGCATTAGACGGAAAACTGGAGGTGGTAGGAATGCCGCACTGGTGAACATCGAGTCGAGCTCACCAATGGAAATTGTGTGTCTGGACTATCTTTCGCTTGAAAAGTCCAAAGGCGGGTATGAGTCCATACTCATAATTACCGATCACCATTCCCCGTATGCTCAGGCTATTCCCGCAAAGAATCGGACAGCCAAAACAACGGCGAGGGTGTTGTTTGACAATTTTGTTGTCCACTATGGCTTTCCGGCACGTATTCATAGCGACCAGGGTGCAAACTTTGAGTCGCAGCTCATTAAGGAGCTTTTCCAGATTGCCAGAGTGGAGAAATCTCGACCAATACCCTTTCATTCTTAGGGAAATGGCCAGGTGGAAAGGTTCAACCAGACCCTGCTTCAGATGCTGGGGACCTTAGAAGAGTACCAGAAAAGTGACTGGAAGGCACACATTCTAACCCTCGTGCACGCCTACAATGCCACTTTTCACGACACCACAGGTTGTTCTCCTTATTTTCTTATATTTGGGCGTCATCCAAGATGAGCTATTGATGGTCTGACCCCAGATAGTCTGTCTGGAACTTGCCATTCAGACTACATAAGAAAACTTAGAGATCGTCTGAACTTCGCTTCCAAGAAAGCTGAAGAAGAAGCAAAACAGAGTGCTGCAGTCCACAAGAAGCACTATGATTCTAATGTGAGGAACACTCTTTTGCAGACTGGGGACCTGGTTCTTGTCCGAAGAGCCGGCATTAAAGGCAGAAACACGCTTGGAGATCGGTGGGAGCAGGACCCCTACATTAAAGTAGAGCAGCCGAACGGGGACATACCTGTGTATGCAGTCAAACGACAGAACGCCCGTTCGAAGAAAACCAGACTGCTACACAGGAGCTTGCTGCTCTCATTCATAAGTCTTCCCTACTTAGAATAGGAGGAAGAAGCAGATGACGAAGATACTGTCACCGAAAGTTCTGGTCAGCGATATGCTGTCATAGATAGCCCATTGGCCGATTTGCCTTGTTCAGACACGTCAGTTGTCTTGTTCGAAGACTTAGATGGCACAACGACCGAAATAGTTTTATCTAATGACAGTAATCCGGATGACCAGCAATCAGTAGGTAAGTATAAAATACCAATGCGCCGTAAAGCTGGTGAAACAGGCCTTCTTCCTCGGTCGTCTAGTTCATCTCCAGGCAGTTCATCTCCAGTATCTGTGAGTTCATCCGACGGGGGTGACAGGTCTCCAAAACCTACTCGCTCACGGAGAAAACCCCGTTGGATGATTTCGAATGACTGGATGATTGGCCAGCAGCATACATTTTTCACAGATCCAGACCAGATTGTTTATCTGTGAGTCAGTGAGTTTTAAAAGTGTATATATGCATCATCTTTTATGTTTTTAAATGTGTGTTTCCAGACTCCCGACTTGTTTTATAGATTTCGACTGATGGACTGAGATAGCTCGCAGTCCTGAAGTGATGGCTTCCCAGACAAAGAACATTACTTGTTCTATTTGTTACAGGTTGGCCATACAAACAATAACAAGTCTTTGTATTTTTTCAGCTGAAAGACATCAACAGCAGGGAGGGTGAATGCAGGAATATATGTGGGTGTGTGGGGGGGGGGGGCATTTTGCCAATTAAACATCCCACTCAATCTTGACAAACAGAAACTCACTTTTGGCCAAATTGAGCCTCCCATCACATTTATCCAAAAAATTAATTTGCCAAATTAAACCTACCACGCCCACCCCAACTGGCTGCAACATACCAAGTGCGGGTAAAACCTAGAGCCCCAGGGGTGGCCCACAAACCCTCGCCGACCCGGGGCTCTGGCGGGTCCCATTTCCCATTTAGCAAATTAACCGCCCCCGGGCCTATAGCCCCAGGGGTGGCCCACAAACCCTCGCCGACCCGGGGCTCTGGCGGGCCCCATTTCCCATTTGGCCCTCCAAGGCCTTCAGCTCGCTCGCAAAGACGCCGCGATGCAGTAAGACAATACAGGGGAAAAAAAGGATAAAAAAATTCAGACATCGTAAGGACTTGCTGGCCTACAATTTTAACAGATTTGTTACACAATCCAGCAAGAACTGTATAGAAGATCTGTGTAGCCCCTGATCAGACTGCTCGTGAAAGAGGAATCATCTAATCCGGGTTGGCTCGCGTATTTCCGTTTTATAACGGTTATCTCTGTTTCTAGAATATTTCACAACATTACATTAGAGGAAATGAAATCCGATTGGTTGATTTGGCAAAAATGTAAAGAGGGGAATCCCCTGTTGGTATACTATTTATGAAAAATTAATGTACGCACACCAAAGCTGTTCCGGTGAAATGTAACTTAAGGGCTATCGAAGATAACTCTGGTAATCTAAATCGGACAGGGGGTAATGAAGAAGAGGTGCATCTGGATGAATCCACATATCTTTGTCCAATCTGTGAAGAACCTGCTGAGGATCAGACAATTGGGTGTGAAGATTGCGACTCTTGGTACCACTATGGTTGCGCTGGTATGCCGGTAAAAGATGTGGCTCTGATTAATTCTGAAATTCCATACGTGTGCGATAATTGCAGTGAAGGTCTTATTTATGGTGAAAACACTGGCACATCTATGCAGATTGTGGAATTGCAAGCGGAGTCGAATGATAACGGACAGTGTTCTCCAGATGATCAAGCTGGATATGTAGAGGATGCAGCGTTATCGGGTGTAGGAGAATCGGTATCTTCAAATAGACAGAGTGCTGATCCGCCAAATAGCACTTCCGATTCTGTGGTCTCTATAGGGGAACCGCTATCTTCAAATAGACGGAGTGTTGATCCGCCAAATAGCACGTCTGATTCTGTAGTCTTAATTCCAATAGTGGCCAATAAGGGCAAATCAACCAAATCAAGTAGTGGCTCCAAATCTAACTGTTCTAATACGAGTAGTTCAAAAAGTAAGCGTAATCAAATCCAAGAACATCAGCAAACAAATTTATATCAGGCTCAATATATACAAAGGCTAGAATCACAGATTCAGGATTTACAGAAGTCAGTTTCTGTTTTAAAATGTAGAGACGAGATGTTAAACAAGAACTTAGGGTCCGAGTTATATGACAAAACCTCAGCTTGGGAAAAATTGGACAGAACTGAAGTAAATCAAACGTTTTGTTCTTTGGACAGTAGTCAGCGGAATGACTCAGTGAAGTATCAAGTACAGAATATGGATTTAAGAATCAAGCAACTAGAAACGAACATGTTCCAAAATCTCTACCTTATGACGATGAATAGTACTCAGACCAACGCTCAGATGCAGCAACATGGTTATATGATCCAAAATATGCAAATGAAGCAGTTATATATGAATAGCATTGCTACTTCAAGGCTATTTCCTCCAGCTTATCAGCATCAACCAAGTAATTTTATGAACTTTAACCCGTATCCAGCTATGAACTTTAACCCATATCCAACTATGAACATGCCAGAGGCATTCCAGGCTCAACCACAGTCATTGCGGAACACGCCCCTGTTCTTTAATACTAGTGTACCGCCACCAAACATAGGCAACCAAACGTTTGTGCCTTACCCTCGGTCTTTTATTCCTCCGCGTCCAGACATTAGGCACTCTGTTCCTATGGACAATACAGTTATAATAAACAGCAACCATATAACTGTGGAATGTAATGGCCAGAGTATCGTGAACCATAAGAGACAGACTGGTTCTAGTCAAGATAGAGGAGAGAAAACTGGTCGCTTGTCCTTAGGGAAAAACGCATCTCGAGGTGTTACTCAAGTTAATCGTGTTCAGCATTCTGGACTGAATAGTAGTTTTTCCAATTCAGAACAATTAACTGAAACTTTATATTCAAGTAAACCTGATAATGCATTAAGCGAAGGAAGTAAACAGGCAGGTCGGGTTCATATACCGACTGGTAACGGTGAAGCTTGTAGATTTCAACCAACTGGAATTGAAACTAACAATGAAATGTCCAGAACAAGTAAGGCATCAGAACAGTATCGCTCTTTTGCCAATAGTGATGAAACACATAACAACCAGCAAGCAAGCAGTGTACCAGATGAACAGTCAAATTATCCTTCTTCGAGTGCTGGTAGTCTTAATGCACCCTCCAGGGAGAATTATGTCAGTGAAACAGAAGTTAGGGTGCAGCATCCTGAGTCTTTTTAGTCATGCCGGGCCTTCAGCGGAAACCGCCAGACTCGATTCAACAGGAGGGAGTCCGAGTCAGCAACTTGTACTGTAACAAGTTGCACCATATGATCCTGAGAAAAAGGTGTATGGAGAACTACAGGGGTATAACGGTCTCTTCAGTACTTGGAAAGCTCCTTGAAACAGTTATTCTCAATCGTCTAGATCAACTTAATTCAGACCAGTCAGAGTTGCAGTATGGTTTCACCAAAGGACTGTCTCCAACCCTTGCTTCGTTACTCCTGTCGGAGGCTGTCCCGGACTCCAACCTGAGCAAACGGCCACTCTACATCGCCACCCTTGACACACAGAAGGCGTTTGACGTCGTCAGTCACCCAGTATTGATGACGAAGTTTTACCAACAGGGCATCAATAGTCACTTATGGCAGTTGATTAGGTCCATGTTTAGAGGTCTGACAGCGAAGGTGAAACTGGAGGGAGAGGTGAGTCCATCCTTCAAAATCCTACAAGGTGTGCGCCAGGGTGGAATTATATCTACACATTTTTATAAGACATTCTGTAATGACCACCTCATTGACTTGGAGGAAACAGGTCTGGGAAAGCACATAGGTCCCATTTACGTTAGATGTCCCACCGTGGCGGACGACGTTCTCCTCATCTCTGAAGATGACGTTGAGATGCAGCTTATGTTCAACTTATCATATATCAAATCACAAGAGAAGAGATACACCATTCATCCTCAAAAAACAGTCGTTGTACGTAGAAACGTCTCCAAAAAATACCGTACCCAAGAAATCGTCTCTGAATGGAAATTAGGATCAACCATTGTAAATGTTAGTTCTAAAACAACTCATCTTGGGCTTACAAGAGCGGAGAACTCAGAGAATTCTATAAATATTTCTGAACGAATAAGTTTGGCAAGGACGACTTTATATGCACTTATTATAACAGGTGTTCACGGAAGTAACGGTCTTAATCCAAAGGTGTCATACAGCATATATTTGACCTACTTTGTTCCAAGGCTATTATTTAGTTTAGAAACCCTGAATTTAAATCAAACACATATTGATCAACTTCAGCGGTTTCATATTTCTTCGCTAAGAAATATTCAGCGATTACCGGTGCGTACAGCCTCGTCAGTTGTATATCTTCTTCTCGGAGCCCTACCAATTCAAGCGGAGATTCATAAAAGACAATTAAGTCTGATATTTTCCATTGTGAGATCCAAGAATATGAAAATGAGAGACCTGATGTATAGACAACTGGCACTAGAGGTTCCAGGAAGTTTTTTCTGTGTAGTGGATGGTCTGCTGTCGCATTATGGTCTGCCAAAGATTGCTGACATTTCCGGATTCAGTAAGCTACGGTGGAAGAATCTTTGTAGAAAGTCGGTTAATGACTACTGGTCATCAGAGTTAAGAGAAGAAGCCCGTGGAAAGTCGTCTTTGACAAACTGTAACATCGATCAAATGGCGGTTGGCGTGAACCACAAGGTCTGGGATTTTGTTAGCAACACTAGTGCAGACGTTAAAAGAAGTATCACAAAGGTCAGAATGCTTGTTGGGGTATATCTCCTCCAGTCTACAAAGGCCAGATTTAACCAGTATGGTGTTGAACTGACTTGTCCACTCTGTAGATTGTCCGATGAAGATCTTCAGCATATGATCCTGAGATGCCCAGCACTTCATGAGGTTAGAAAGACTGTAATGGTTGGTATAAGGAGGCTCCTGGTTTGGAGAACTATGGTGGAGATCACGTTCATACCACGAACTGGTATCGATCATCATGGACAGTACAAATTTAAAACTACTTGTGGCCGAGGATGTGGGGAACAGTCTGTTGGTTCGTCTGGAAACCTTAAGTAGACACTACTGTAACAAGTTGCACCATAAAATGTTGCCACTTCACCATAAGCTATTATCGTAATTATTCATGGCCGCCCCCTCTCATGGTCCAGCAATGTAAATATTTCAGTCTCTGCCTGTGAATTAAATGTGTAAATAGTGTTCTAATTCAATTGGTGGATTAATAACAAAGTTACGGAGATTCTTCGTCGAGGAGTCACCGGTGCGCCACTGACTGGCGGGATTTACAGCGAAACAACAACACCCATAAAACAGTATTAATATTGGTTTTATTATGCGGCAAACAGACGGTTTGTGACACGTTTCTTTCTTTATACTGAACGATTAAAGGGTCAGCTTAGATTATAGCTGACAAAACTAATCGAAACGGACAAAAACAAATCGAAGCTGACAAGGTATCTTGTGAAACGATTAATAAAATTTACACACTACAACAAAATATTTCTCCTGTCTTAATTTTCCAATAATGTAGTCGACAGTATAATTGACTGCAAAGCGAGACGTGTAAAAGTTATATTTAGAGAATTTTCATGTCTAGCCTAGGAGTATATTGGGAAAACAGGTATTTTATTTCATTAAATAAGATAGACAGACCAGCCTGCTAAAACCCATTCGGTACTAGAACCCATTTCGTTCTAATGAGACCGGATCAGATGTAACCAGCCAGCTGTGGTCTTACATAGTCGGTTGTAATATATTTCACCCTAAAGACACTGATCAGTCAATTGGCTGTGCCATTCTGTACTAACCAGCTCAGGTGGGCCCCTCTAGCCGGGTGCCCGACGTAAAAATATATTGCGAATAATTTAGAAATACTTAAATATAAGGAGCAGGTAGGTGAATCGACTTTTCTGTTTCAGCTGTTCGAGGCCTTATCAGCTAATGGAATGTATACATTCCTTGTCTGCAAATCTTATTCTCGACGCGTTTAGAGGCTGTTCACCGACAATGGCTCGCCACGCCTGGCACCCTGCCGAACCCTTCTCACCCCTGACGATGTTTACGTGCACCTTTGAGGCCCTGATCGTCAACATCAGTAGCACTCAGGCTTAACTCACGAACGTCCTCGGTCCTCGGATTGCCGCAGGCTTGGGTGGGGCCGTCAAATCCTTGAACAGCAATTACGGTCATTACTGCGCCCCCGGCTTCGAGGGCTTCCTGAAAACACCAGGTCGGTCCGGCGGCCGCCAACGAAAACCCCAGGGAGATGCGACCTGCTTCAATTCCGCTCTCGAGCTTATCATCATCCCCAGCCTGTAGGACGCTCCTCCCTCGGTCAGAACCCTTCTCAGGAAGATTCCTGGAAAATATTACGCAGTGAAATCTTTCCCAACGACGGGGCACGTGCAAGTCCCAGGCGTCGTTGGCCCTGACTTCTCAGACAGCGTTTTTGTTGCGAACCTCTGGGCGAGCTTTTTGACGGAGGTGGGGGGGGGGCGGACCCTTCCACTCCGGTCGCCGTGGTCAGCACGCGGCCGATTTTGGTAAGCTTCAAGTTCCATCTGAACGACCAGAACGAGCGAGTTGTCTTCAACCTGGCCCGCATCGTCGAACACTTGGGGCGCGCCAAAATGGATGGGGGTGGACCGTACCCGATACGCGAGATCAAAACCCCCCCAGGACAGCCAGAACCTTTCGTTCAAGTTCGTGTGCCCCGACGGGGGGGACCAAAACGAAAAAGGCCCGGGTCAACATCTTTTACAGTGGAGAAGTCAACATCTTGGGGGCCCGGGATTTTGAAGCGCCCCAGGCGATACGCGAATACCTCTCGGTTCTGGTCAACTCCCGGAGGACCGAGCTGGTGTGCCTCAAACCCCTCCCGGACTCAATTTCTGCGAGCCGCCGGACCAGCTGACGGATCAGGTGAACGATTCAGAATCTCGGGAGATTAAAACCCCACTTCTTAGAGAGTTGGTCTGCTCAATTTTTTAGAAGAGTTTGTATGCGACTAAGCCAGTCCCTACCATTCCCAATATGACGAAGGCAATCTCGCGGTCTTTCTGATCATCACTCCGGTGGTAAAAGTCGGTTAGTTTGGACTCGGGCCCCAGCGCGTCAAGGTTCTTCCAGGTAACCTGCGCATACAAGCGCATCGCATCTTCGACGTCTCTGAACGTTCGAATAGCGTGTTCTTGACGACGTAGTTCTTCTGTGATGAAATCAATCCGCTCGTGCCGTTTCCTAGACCACTCCGCTTGTGCGGCCTGTAATTGTTCGACCGCTTTATCGTGACGTTTGCGCTCTTCGTCTATGCCAGAGCTTTTCAACATGGAGAACAAGAAGTTCGATCCCCAGAAAGCCAGAGCGTTCACGAGGGCACCGCCGACGAGCATAGCAATACTTGCCATTACTTAATGATATCAGCAGGTATCATTCCCTGTTTAATTAGCATGTCTTTGGTTGCCATGGCGAGAGCGACGTCAACTTTGGCCTTGCCCACATCGCGGGGTATAAAGTCTAGTTTCGGGGGGCTACCCCCAATCGCCATCTTGCCAAGCCGGGCGTATCCCACATCGAAGCCACAGACGACTGCGCTATGGTAGAGCGCGTTGACAAGCATTTTACCATCAGATGCCGGGGTTGTCATTATTGCTACGCTTCACTCCATATAGACTGGGTCTGGGCTTGTCTTTAATTGTGGTTGCTGCGAAACAACAAGCCGCTTGGGCATCGACGCTGTCGATGAGTCAACGGGGGTTGCCACTTGTGGCGTTTGTGTGGCGCGCAAGCGCAGAAGAAACATGAGTAGACCACCCGTAAGACAAACTCCAATGATCCATTGGGTCCAGTCGGTTAGTCCATGGTTTTGAGCTGTACAACTGCGGGACGGTTCCTTTGAGACCGCTTCCTTTGGAGGAATACTGAGAGACGTGTCGTCGTCAGCTGGTGGATGAAATGAGTCTTTAGCTCCGAAGCTATTCGAGCAGCCTTTCCTGTTTGGCCTTTCTAGCCGCAGCGCCAGCACGACCGGCCGCCACTTTTTTTTGGATCCTTAACCGCGTTACTTAGCGACGGCTTTGGGGTCGTGACTCTGTCTGCCGGACTCTGTGCTGGCTCTCGGTTCTCCTGTCGCTGTACTATCTGCACCTTATCCGACATCGTTTATGTCATAGATGGTAATAGGGCATCGATGTCCAAATCGACAGTGCTTCACTGTAGTAAGCGCAGCAGTTAGCGGCGCCAAGTACATGCCATAGCGATGGTAGAGCTCGCAGGTAGCACTGCTAAGTGCATGTCCAACAAACGGGTCGCCCTCGAGGTCAGCAATAAGACCCGGTTGGTTTTCTTTCGGGAGAAACATAGATGCCAGCCCCGCATAAAGCTGGAGCGCTGTAGACCCCAGCGTCTTCGCCATCGCAGCCCCAAGCCGTGTTTCATAGCGGGCGTAAAGCTTTTCGATTTCGCTACTGCCCAGAGCGTCGATCTGATCAGCGGTGAGGACCTTCCCATGGACCACTAGTCCATACTGCTTGGCTTGGCCTCCCACTACCAATGCGGCGAGCCTTTCACGGTATTTTTGCACCCGGTCCTCGAGGAGCGGCTCCTCATGGCCGTCTGACGTCGCTGCCGTTCCTTCCGCGGTTGGAGCTTCAGCGTTCTGCCTTTGCTCTGTCGTTCCTATCAGCTCATCGATCAGTTCGTCACAGTCCATAGCTATTGCGAATTGGCGGACCAGTCTAATATAGTGTCGAAAGCGCTGGCAGAAGCGAGTAATGTAAACATATTGCCTAGCAATAAAGAACAGCAGTACCAGCTGCGCACGAAGCACTGTGATTAGCACTCCTTCAGTTACTTCATACATTACTTAACACCATATAAGCAGTTGGTTGGTCTGTCTTTAATAAAAGCTTAGCATGCTTAGTCTCGGCTAACTGCTGCCTCACCGACGCCCGCTGTTCTCATGTGGAGATCACATCATTCTCGCGCAAGCAGTCTTCGAATGAATCACGATCCTTGCAGTGAAACAAACAGACCCAGCGCGTCTGCTCGCGCAAGTCCTTCAGGACGGAGTTGTACTTTTGGGTGAGGACCCAGACGCTCTGGTCGGCGTGGCGGCCCGAGAACGCTAGCTCTGAGAGCATGTCTTTCTTTTTCGTCAAAGCCTTCATCGCTGAGCAGTCATCGATGATATATAAGGTAGACTCGCCCATAAACACCTGGTAAAACACACGCAGGTAATCGTGAAGACGCTCGCCGGGGTCTAGAACGTAGACCTCAGGGTCGGTCAAGATTTAGGGGCGCTGGTATGTTTTAGTATACTTTATGGCGGGGCAGAGGACCACGATGTGCCGAAAGAACTCCCGGTAGGGGCCTTCGAGCAGATCGAGGATGAAAACGGTTTTTCCGCATCCCGTCTACCCGCTGATTGTCGCCGATGTGTCAGGATCACACGGCATGTGCGCGGTAGGAACTCTTTTAACCTATCTTCAGAAGGAAGATTAATAAACCGCTGAGACGAACCGGCCATCGTCGATGTTAAGCTGTGCATCCATGATTACGTAGAGGTAGATGTTCAATGCGTCAGCCGCCTCGGCTCTTTTCGTTATCTGGATGGTCACACCTTCGCTGGCATTCTCTATCCACCTACCGGAGCCGTGGAGCCGGTCGTTGTCGCTTGTCCTGAGGTCAAGCCACAGCGCGTACTTGCTGGTGAAGTATTTTGCAAGGCTGACGTCGGCTAGGGCCAGGTCTTTTTCGACCAATTGCCACTTCAGCTTGTCGCTTGCTGCCGGTAGCGAAGAGCTTCCGCGCTTCCTCGAACATCTGGTATGCGCGCATCCCTTGGCTGAAGAGTTGGTTGGGGATCCCCTCGATAGTGACCTCGACCTTGGTGATTTTTGGGTTATAGAAAACCTCAGTGTCGCGAGCGAAGGGCTCTTGCGCGACTGCATCTTCAAAGAGCATCAGGATGCCCTTCATGCTGCGGGCGGGCAGGTTGAGATTAATATTCCAGAGGGTGTCGCTCTTGTCTTTGCCGATTTTGCGGTGCCGCAGTATCCGGTCATACACGATCGAAATGCGGCTTCTGTATTGGTTGCTAATCATTTGGGCCAGCTCTGGCATGGTGACCATGTCATACTCAAGACAGATATTTCCAATGTCGAAAGATGCAACCCTGTCTGCGGCCTGGATCACACGGTTGTAGTCGTTGAACGTGAGCTCATACTCGAGCCGGTCGCCCAGCGCACTCTGGTAGAAGGGCATGTGGCCCTCGAGCAGCTCGAAGTCCAGTGGGATGTAGAAGCGATTGCCGAAAACATCTGCAATGGCTTTGTCCGCTAGAACGGACTCGTCTTTGTTCCCAGCATTGAGGCGGATTCTCGTCGTATTTTGGTTTTTTGACGTATCAATGCCTTGGTACTGGCCATTTCTCCTCTCTGAAGCCGTCCTCCAGAGATCGCAGTAGCAGTGGTACACATCACTGTCGTCGATGCTGAGGACCTCATTCCCCGAAATTTTAATGACGGTCTTTTTCTAGAGGGCGCGGCCTAGGTTCTGAACCAAGGTTCGATTGGCATCTTCGCTGTGCAGCGTGATCGTGAAGGCCAACCTCGCGGTCCAGGGGACGATGACATCATGTTGGCCGAGGTTGGGGAATCGAACCAGAAGCTGCTGGTTCGGGCCGATCGTGCTGGGGTTGTTAGTCACCTATTGCCTCATCCCTTTCACCCCAAGGGGTTCGCGAAGGCACCGGTAGGGGTCAAGCTTTCGTCCATACTTGCTTGACGACATAGTGTTGACACTCGATGAACTCTCTTTTAGACATTGGCGACAACCTTCAAATGTATGTTTGTATTTCACAAATTCAAATATGGCTGACTTTGAAAACCCAATGTTCGACCCAGGCGGGCCTGGAATAGACGATGAATATGATTTCGACCTCCCCGACCCCCCTATGGAGCCACCGCTGCCCGTCCAGCAAGATCTAAACACGTCCGGGGACAATTTGCAGAATCTGCAGGGCGAGTTGAAACGGGCCGAACTTGGGGCTCAGAAGAAGCGCCTGGTTGACACTTTCTTCAAAGAAGTGAACCATACCTATGGGTTGCGTCCCGAAGGCAGGATCGACTATAGCCAGTTTGAGATTGATGACGACGGAAAAACACTCTACTAGACCCCGGGCGATAAAAAAATCACTATCACGGCGACGAGGGGAGGATTCAAGTTTCTGGCTCTATCCACATCCCATTGGCCTCGAGATATGGAACAGGGGGTGTAAATGTAATTCGGCAATCACTGGGGCTCGCTGACTGTAAATCGGACATACCGCGCCTCAACAAAGAGGCTTTGGATAAACTCCAAAAAGCATAGGAAACCCTCCCAATAAACATCGAATCCGTCGAGATGGCAGAGCTCCCCGGCGTAGCCCACGACGTTATTCAAACAACAGGAGATGTCGAGACCGCATTGAAGACAATTAATGATCAACCTATCGACACGGCGTGGGTAAGGCAGGCCAAAAGAGAGCTCGCTGGGCTTGAAAATGCTATGACTCGAACCCGAGATGAGTTGGCGAACAACCTGGCGAAACTGTCAAAGGTTGACGAGGAAAAACACTTGGCCAAGGAGCGGCGTAAAATGACGGAAACGGCCGACCCCGAGATGCAGCAGAGGATTCAAGACCGAATGAGAAAACTGGAGGGTGAGCTTTCGGACATCGAAATCGAAAGACAGTCGAGGCTCGAAGCCCTTTCTGCGAACAGAGAAGCTCTCCGGTTCCAGATCTCCCGAATCAGTGAAACGTTCAGGCGGCTCCTTCATGAAGACAAAACGCTGGCTGAGCGCATTCGCACACTCTTCCGCGAGTAGGGAATTACCATCGTGAGCATCCTAACAGCGGTTGGGATGGCAATCTCGACCCTAGTGTTTGCGCTAACCGGCGGCGGGGGGAGTGTACCGGCTCCAAGGCCACCCGGCAAGGGCGGGGTCAAGGATTGGGTAAAAAAAACCTCTTGAGCACTCTAGGGAAGGCCGCTTCATGGCTCGCAGATAATTTGTGGGCCTTGGTCATTGGCGTGGGGACCCTTCTTCTCGTGGCTGCACGGGACTGGTTATCTCGACCGTTACCGCGTAGTGATAAACCAAAGCACCCCAACCCCTGCGACTATGAGAGCTGTCTTTTCTTCTTCATGGTCGAGACCGGATTTCCAGTCTGCTGGCGCGGCAGACCCTTCGGGCGGTGGCCCTGCGAGTACTCGCGGTTCGGTCCCGGCTGGTGAGGCAGTTTTCCCCTGGAATGTCCTATCAACTTTAGAGGCAGGATTGATTAGTACTGCCTTGTTTATTCCTGGGTTGTGGCCGATGACGGCATCTTACCCGCTATTTGGATTTGATTATTATAACCTTGGACATTGCCGGGATGAAGTGTCATATCGCTCGGCATCAAGTAGAGCTCTTTCCCGCAGCCGTAATCCAGTGGTGTGCATGCATATTGCAGCGTCTTTTGATAGCGATCGATGCTGCTGGGGATGTCGACGGGCGGGGCGATGGCGTCTTCGAGATTCGCCATCAATTGCTTTTGGGCGTCGAGCCCCGTCCCGACTTTGAGAATGTTGGAACGGGTCTGAGCTTGCGCTCCCAAGATTGCCCAAACGTAAGTCCGAATCGAGTCGTTGAGGCGCACGACACCCGCTTGCGTGAACCCTTCTGATTTATCTAGAATGAACATCGTCCACGCCTTTGAAATATCCCGATTTTGAATGATTGAGTCCTTTGGGTGGAAGAACGGCCCCTGTGCTTGATGCTCCATCCTATATTTACTAGATGGCTCCATATAACTACCATATGAGCCGAGTCCTTGACACCCATGGTCTAATTTCTGCCTCCAATCTGTATCAGGCGAAACGGCGAACTCATCACAAAGCCGATTGTAGGCCCTGGAGTCATATTGGTTATCGAACCAAGAATTGGACTTGTCACCAGGGGGGCGACTTTTAGCTCCTCAAGCAGACGCCTAATCGTATAATAGAAATGAAACCAACATAGGCTTGCAAGAAGGGGCTCATCCGATTGGAGATGGTCCTGGAATGAAACACCACATCCGGCGGTTGCGCACCAAACCGTAAAGTTTAGCTGGCACTGCCACCAGCTGAAGAGGGTGTGCTGCAAACTGTCCCACACCGTGTTTGCCATAGTAACATCCCCGGTAAGCGTAGGGTTTTGATAATCGGAGAAGATGTCCGGGTACTTGATGAGGAAGCGACCTTCCTTATCGTCGACCCTTATGGACTGGATGGGCAACCCTGCCGCTGACTCCTTATATTTGAAATAACCGCCTGTCCGATAATTTGCCGAGCTATTAAACGTAAATGCCTTTGTATCTATACCCATTTTGGTGTCGTTATCATTATGTACATCACACTCACTGGTGTTCAAAACGATGTGCCAATCAATCTTGCCAGGGCCCTGTCTACTGGTGAGCTAGAGATTGCTCTCTGCGAGCTGACGTATTATCATTGGTGGTACAACATTTGCATGGCGAAAGGGAACACTAAGGTCTCAAATAACGAGACGACAAAAGTAATACGTGACGGGTATTTTAACGTCTGTGAGCTGAACGAAAAAATGTTTCAGCCGTTGGGTTCCGAACTCATTCTAGACGAACCCTCTGGTCTACTGCAATTGATAATAAAGCCCGGAAAAGCCATCATAATGAATCGCGAGTTAGCCAGGCTCTTAGGCTTTTCCAACGATGTTTTCAGAGTTGCTAGGGCACCGGCTAATGACAAAATAAAACCCGAGCCATTCACTGCAGAGAATCCACACAAGCTGGCCGTCCATCGTGAGGTCTACTTTCACCTTGCTGAATTAAGTACTTCAGACAATCTGCATAACGGTCGCCCCTCTTCACTGCTTAGGTCCATCCTCGTCGAGAACGAAAAGTGTGGAGCTGGTAGAACTGAATCATTTCCTGTCTTACAGTACAAGAGGTTGTCGTCAGGGCCTTATTCACAGCTAACTATCTCACTTAGAGATACCAACGGGGAGATGTTACCATTCGAGTATATGAGCGCAACCCTACATATAAGGAATGGTTGACGCAAGCGGCCCCGGTGGGGTCAGAAAATGCCATTGGTTGGATTTGGCTGTTCTTGGTGACACCGAGTGGTTCGATAGGGACGGGAAGGAAGATCGCTTGTATGCCTTCCAGCTCTCTGAGGGAGTCTACAAAAGAAAAGAGGTCGCCCAAGCGGGGTCATTGGCATTCGGTGATCTCAGCGACGTAGATACCACATATACCGTTCCAAAGCGGGTTCATACGCTGGCCTTCACTGGGAGCAAGTGGGTTGCTTTTGCAGACCCCATCCAACAAACGGGGTGGCTTATTGACATACAAATCTCGTCTCCGTACGTTGTGACTGGAAAGGAGCACAAAGTTAGGAAAGTAGTGAATAGAGGCACTCGACTGTGCTCGTATATCCCCGGGACGAAGAACATTGTCGTTTCCGAAGATAACGTGCTGAATACAAGCAACAACCGGCGTGGCCCACGGAGTTGTCTAACCGGTCAACGCTGAACTGCTGGGTGTCCTTTGGTTGGTAAACCCATAGGAGCTCAATATCACACACAGCACAGTGATTGTTTTGCGCCTCCTTGATTTCTAGGATTTGACCAACCTTCAAGTTAAACCGGAACCCCTTGGCTTGGTCCTTGTGGGCCACAAGCTTCTTCGCAATAACCTTGCGTATATGCGCCGCATATTGCCCCTCAGAACCGTCCTCTGGGGGACAGACTACCCTTTTGAGCTGGTGCATGTACTCCACCCTTGACACTGCCAAATATGCGAGATTGGACCACTGCAGGAAGTCATCGATAATCCAGACTTTTGTGGGGTCTGCGATGGTGAGACCTTGGCTTGAGTGGACTGTGATGGCATAGCCAAGCGCCCAATCCTGGCCCCATCTGCCGTCGAGGACCTCTCGGGCGGTTTGCAAGGAAACCTCGACAACGTCGTTCAGAACCAGCTCCTGCTGGTCTCGCTCTCCATCCACCACCAAGGGCCCAAGGATGGTGACCATGAGGTTTTGCCGCCGGGTATCCTTGGGACGATATAGCAGTGGTACGGGGAGGTCAGGGAAATGCTTCTCATGACTCTCGAACAGTCGCGCCTGGGCCTGGTCGCGAACATTCTGCCGCGAGGTCAGAATCAAGTCCCCCGGCTTCCAAGCTTCCATGAATCTGTCCCACCCAAGGCAGGCCAGTAGCGCTTGTCTCATAGCCCGACACTGTACTCGGTCTGGTTGGAGACGGATCTCCATTTTAAGAGCTTTCAGTGCCGGTTCTTTTGCCCTGTGGTCGGCCAGGACCTCTTCATAGTAATCAGCTCTCCGCTGCAGCCAGTCGTGCGGCATTTCTCCGGCGATTGGGGGCGGCTGCCCCTGGTCGCCACAGCAGATGACCTGGACGCCCCGACCATCGAGCCAGTCGAGGAAGGTTTCCACTGTACAAATCTCATCCCAGATTATCACGCGGAGAATGAACTTCTGTCCCATCCTTTCGGGTGTCAAGTCTGTCTGGCCACTCCATCGGAAGAAGCTGTGATAAGTCTGGGCCTGGACGCCCCTGGCCCGCATCTCTTTGGCCAGGCGATGGGTTGGGGTGAAGACGAGGGGGTTCTTGCCGCGGAAGAGCTCGATCGCTCGCGTGGTCTTGCCGCTTCCTCCACCACCGTTTAGGTAACTCAGCTGGTGTCGGGTCAGGGGATCGACATAGGGTGGCGCGGACGAATCGGGCAGTTCTTTGATGTTTGCTTTATATTCAGGGTCGGCGGGCGTAGACCGCGTGCCATAATGGCATGTAGAGATGTTCACCCTTGTCACGCCACTGAGCTGGGGCAATCACGTCTCGTGGTGACATCGGTGTCTCCTCCTATTGGCGGGTGTAACAGATGCGACATTTTCCTTTTGGGTGGATTTCATGAGGTTTGTGGTTCTGTGGTTCTTTGATTTCTGTGTTCACGGAGATGTTGCACTGATGAGTTAGGAGGCCTTCATGCGGACTGAACAAATTATTTGTCTAAATCGCGACGGAAGTAAGGGCGAGGATTGTGGCCACGTAAAATCGATTTAAGCCCCCCAGTGGAAATCTTCCACTGACCGTTCCAAGGCGGCTCTTCTGTGGCGATTTATTTATGTTGTTGATTGTTACTTACTGTGTGTATCACTTGTGTCTTTTAATTTTGGATGGCCATATGGCCATTTTGTGGGAAAGTAACTGTCCATATGGCCTTCCTTTGTTTAGGTTTCCATTATGGTCTGGTCGCTTAATGTTTGTATTTCTTTCCCTTTGGTGTCTTTTATGGATGGAGTAAGTTAATTGTATCAATTCCTGATCTTTGTTTTACTTCTACTTTGAAAGCCTCAACTCCCTCTAGTTTATAGAGTGCCGCTTTCAAGACATAGATAGAATCGGTAGCCACTCGGACAACCTCAGTGGGTTCAAACCTCGAAAGCATGGAGAGGAGGTTGATGTGGACGTAGGCCAGCATGCTCGCCCTTATAGGGTGTACTGCAGTTGGGAGCCGTCGTAGTACGTGAGAATATAACCCAGAGGGCATCTTTCGGGAGCTCCGACCAAGGTGCCGCTTTCGCGGGTATCTCGCACGAGGAATTCGAGTTCTCCCTGGTCGGTCACAAGCCTTCGTGTCAGTAGTTTGCCACCAACTCCGTTAGTAGCCTCGCCGGCAGCTTTTGCGCCCTGGGTGAACTTGCCGATAACGCCGCAGCCTTGGTCACGGTCTTCTGGGAGCCACACATCGGTTTGCTTCTTTAAGGCGATGATGGCTTCCCGAACCTTGAGACTCTTCAGCAAGCCAGACTCTGTGAGGAATACAAGGAGCTGTGTCGGGGCCCAACCACCGCTTTCGGAGGCGAAATGCTTCCCAAACCAGGCAGGGATGACAGGATGGCAGGTTGCATCAAACTCCCATTCTTGAATCTCGGCGAAGCCTGTACCTATATCTTTGGGGAGAGTGTCATTAATGGCTACAAGGACCATCCGGTGAGTTGGGTGCCCAAACCGCTCGAAATAGAATTTTGCTTCACCCATACCCTGGAAGGACGCCGGATAGCAGGCCTTCATATCGATGCTGATGACTTCCCTCGTGTCATCATTCATCGAGTTCCAGAGGCCGCCGTGACCGTGCTCCACGTAGGCCTTCTTGACGTCTGGGAGGAGGTTGGTTGGGGTTGGCTTCCAGCCGTTCCTTTCCTTTGCTACAATATTGCCGCGTGATTTTCGCCGAAGGCTCTCTCAGCAAGATCAGGATTGCCCAGTTCGGTGCAGATTGCTTGGAGTCGCTCTTGGGCTTCCCGCGTCCTGTAGGTGCGACCGTCCACAAGCACGAACTGGTCAGGTGAGAGGTGTCGGTCCTAGTCACCCAGGAGCCAGACCGCAATCGGCTCTCCACGGGTTGCTTCTCGAATAGCCTGCCAGACGTTGCCCTCGTAGAGGTGAACCTCTCTATTTTGGGGGAAATGGAGGTCTTTGGACCAAGCGTGGCCGTTGTGGCAGATGAGTTCTACTTTACCTCTAACTCCATTACCACCTCTCTGGTACTTTCTACTGTTATATATATCCTCCCCAGCAATATCCCTCAGGATAATTGCTCTTTCGAGGATCTTTTCCAATTCAGCCACGTCGCCAACAGATGCGCCACCTATATGAACTCTCCCCTCCCATTCTTATATTTTCTGGCGGCGCGCTGGCGTTAACCCCTGACCCCTCAGAACACCTTCAAAGTGCTCCACAACTCTCTGGGCCACACAGTTGAGGTCGCCATCTCTTAGTGGGGCGAGGTTTACCGGGTCTGGGTCTCTGATTGGGTAGAGGCCGTAGGTAACCGCAGTTACAGGGTAGGCGTTTTTAAAATAGACTTTATCGATTCCGCTTAACACGCCAGGTCTTGTGTCCACAGGATCTCAATGATGGTCTGTCCCTTCTTTCTTTCCATACGGATAGGGTCGAATTTGTCTTCAAGGAACCACTCGCCTCTAGCCCTCTCTCTCAAGAACTTGATTTTCAACAGGAATTTACCCACTGGCAGGGTGGCAAGAAGTTGGGTAGCCCTAGCATCTGCCATACGGGCGTCCATGGCCAGCCTACCGGCTCTGGCATGCATAACGTCGACAATCTCGAAGTTGCCAATGTCAAGAGGGTCTTCTTCTTCCGTTCTCCATGTGGAGAAAACCGCGGAGGCGCCGTCGATTTCAAACTCATCTCTAGCGTCGTTGAGAATCTCGGCTATCTGGTCTTCTGGAGATCCCAAAGGGGGAGGGACCTGTTCATCCAGGTCGCTAAATTTTTGATCGTTTGGGGCTAGGTCATCCATTTTGAATGTGTATATCAAATATCAAGATATCTCTAAATTGAAATATCGATAACAGACATACGCTTAAATTACTTTTCAACCGCTCTAGTGGCACGTCTCCATTCATTTCTATACCC
The DNA here is from genome assembly GCA_963580285.1 of Lucinisca nassula. Taxonomy (NCBI): domain Eukaryota; kingdom Metazoa; phylum Mollusca; class Bivalvia; order Lucinida; family Lucinidae; genus Lucinisca; species Lucinisca nassula. The sequence continues at coordinate 123,195,770 of OY757023.1, read as the reverse complement.
GTGCGACCAACAAAGTAGGTGTTTATTTTAAACCCCAACCCCGCAGACCCCGCATGGACGCATGCATGAACCTTTCCGGAGACGCATCAGGTGGGTTTTACAATTCTCACCCAAACAACTCTTACCACAGAACTCAATCGAGTCCAAAGTCAACCACTTGCAAGTGTTGTGTCCCTTACGCATGGTTTGGAATATACGACGATAAAACCGTTATATTCATTACAACCATTAGTCTAAATGGGTTACTTCTTTATACCGACAGCAAATATTTGGGTGTCTTTAGGACGAAATGGGTACTATTACCGAATGGGTAAACAGCCGACCCGGGGGGGGGGGGTTAATTTGCTAAATTGGAAATGGGACCCGCCAGAGCCCCGGGTCGGCGAGGGTTTGTGGGCCACCCCTGGGGCTTTAGGTTTTACCCGCACTCGCCGAGAGCCCTTGGTATGTTGCAGCCAGTACGGGTGGGCATGGTAGGTTTAATTTTGCAAATTAAGTTGTTTGATAAATGTGCTGGGAGGCTCAATTTGACCAAAAGTGAGTTTCTATTTGTCAAGATTGAGTGGGAGGTTTAATTTGCAAAATGGCGCCCCCACCCAAATATTTTCCTGCATTCACCCTCCCTGCTGCTACATCCAGAAGAGCTTCTGCTACAGTATATGTCATTGTAGGTGCAATATCATTTCATTTATTTCATATTTATTTTATAGTACTTCATTTATTGCCGTTATGTATGTAGTACATCTGTTGTTTTTTTTTGTTTTTTTTTTAATAGCAGCATTTCAAAATATCCATGGAGCATTTAATTTCACTGTATCATGTATGTATTCAATGTATTTTTAGGATAACGTTGACCAAGAGTGACAGATGGCTGATGTAGATTTCGATTAAAACTGGCATATGTTGATTTCTTTTAGCATTTCCAGAAAGTGCAGAGCTGACTTTCATGTCAATCTTCGCATTTTGCCTTTGCTTTTCGACATCAGAAGGGCACAATATAGTGTTGCGAGCACTGCAACAGAATAAAATTAAGATATGCAGAAGATATGGCTAACACATCACTTGACAACGTTTTTATGTCTTCCAGTGGATATTGTTCAACTAGTTTCATATATTTTATACGTCATTCGTATTTTATTTTTGGACTTGTCTCTGGTCGGGCCCATCGGAGTCTAACTGTTGGTTTTCTTTTGCTCCAGCATTTCAGTGTTTTTTGGTTGTCGAGTCCTCACCGTTGTCTCACCTCTTTAGTTCTTTGATTATTTGTGTTCACGGAGATGTTGCACTGATGAGCTAGGAGGCCTTCATGCGGACTGAACAAATTATTTGTCTAAATCGCGGCGGAACTAAGGGCGAGGATCGTGGCCACTTAAAATTGATTTAAGCACCCCCAGTGGAAATCATTCCACTGACCGTTCCAAGGCGGCTCTTCCGTGGCGGTTTATTTATGTTGTTGTTTGTTACTTACTGTATGTATCACTTGTGTTTTTTTTTTATTTTGGATGGCCATATGGCCATTTTGTGGGAAAGTAACTGTCCTTATGGCCTTCCTTTGTTTAGGTTTCCATTATGGTCTGGTCGCTTCATGTTTGTGTTTCTTTCCCTTTGGTGTCTTTGATGGGTGGAGTAAGTTAATTGTATCGATTCCTGATCTTTGTTTTACTTCTACTTTAAATGTATTTGTGGTACTCATGTGGATTTATGAGGTTTTGATACCGTCAAAACTAAAGCGATCTTCATACCGGTCATTAAGTAAAACAGCATATGAAAATACTGAAGATAATTCCTTCGAATATAAGGAAGGTACAACAATAGCCCACAAAACATCTTTGTCTACTAAAAGTCCAGGAATGTCAAACAAGCAGTTGTTAAACAACGAGGAACGAACATCGGTTTAATAATGACCTTCAACAGGTATCTAAAGGATATCAATTGATGGAACAGTGAAAAGCAATTCCGGTTCCGGTGAAAACGCAAACATGTAAAAAAAATCGCTCTATTAAAATTATGTGATTATAGGAGTTTCTGGTGTAGATCTTGGACTATTTAATGGCCAGTAAGACTATAAACATCTTGTGAATATGTTACTAAACTAAGTAAAGTATTTATTTCGCAAATATGAAATATAGATAAAAAATATTCAGACAATAGAATCAATGAACTGCATTGCCTCAGGCCAGTGTTCACGCATATGAATACACAAGAATACACAATAATGTCGTAAAGACTCTATTGATCCACCATACATTATCTCACATAGTTAAAATGCCAGCATCTAAGGAAAAGAAAAAGAGAAAGAGAAAAAAAAAGTAAAGCTTCACCAAATACAGATATTGCCATCAGTAAAAAGGTCAAACAGATAAAGACTGTCATAAAACAACAAGACATCGCTTCACCAAATACAGATATTGCCATCAGTAAAAAGGTCAAACAGATAAAGACTGTCATAAAACAACAAGACATCGAATCTGAACCTGAGTCTTTTTTTGACGCGCAAGAACATTTTTTAATGCTCCCCATACGCCTCAAGAGTCAGACATTAACTGTGATAGTGGTGACGAGCTTGTATTGAAACAAGCTGATTCCTTTGGTGACCTTAATAGTAGTATCACATCTGTGAAGGCAAATATGGATGAAACAACGTCTCAGTCTCAGTCCTTGCTCAATGAACCATTCGTACCGGTTCCGTGTACAGCAAGTTTGCAGGAGATCGGATCACATGGTCAGCTTCCACAGGTTACCCAGATGCCGTGTGTGCCACCTATGGAACAACCCGGTTCATCTATGCAATATGCATCGGGCTATTTTCCTCAGTACCAGTCAGTTTCTCCTGCACAGTTAAGTCTCTCTGACAATGATGTGATGCGTGCTGCTATGCAGGTTAAGTTGTTATTAAACGATGAAATCGACAGGTTAGTCAAACAGAAGGTCGAACAGGCCACGTCGGAGATAAATGTCAAAGTGGAAAGTTTGAAAAGTGAAAACGACAAACTGCGGAAGAGTGTGTCTGAACTTGAAAGCAAACTTTTGACACGGATTGACGACCTTGAACAGTACAGCCGCAGGTCTTGTCTCCGTATTGCAGGGATAGATGAAGTGGTTAACGAAAACACGGACGAGATCGTTCTTGAACTAGCGAACCGACTCGAAGTCGACATAAATCCCCGGGACATCGACAGAAGCCATCGAGTTGGTGCAGTGAATGCAAATTCGCGTGATAGTGCTGTGGAAACAAATCGAACTCGGACACGGCCCAGAGAAATAATCGTTAAGTTTAAAAGTTTCCAAGCTCGCCTGGCGTTTCTTAAAGCTAGGAAAACTTTACGCCAAAACAAAGAGAAAGTCTACATAAATGAAGACTTAACCCAGAGCAGGAAAACTTTAGCATATGAATGCAGGAAACTGAAAAAAGACAATAAAATTTCCAACACCTGGGTTTATCACGGAAATGTATTCGTCTCTGAACTTGATGGAAAAAAGTGAAAGTGACACAAAACTCTTATCTCAGTGTATACCAACTGTAAAAGTCCATCTCTGGTATGGTAATAACATGTTTTACAGGCACACAGCCTTGACTCGACGTTGAATCGGCATTGAAATACCGTTTCCAATGTCGATTCGACGTTGATTTACCGTTGTTTGCCTGCTTGGATATCCACTGAAACTATCGATTTAAAACAATTCACGTGAATAAACCAAAGCTTTGATAGCAGAGGAACTTCAATGACTGGAAAGTCAACTGTTTGTTATCACGGATGATCGACCACTTTTACTTCAGAAGCAAATATTGTTTGTGCTCATTAAAAAGCGTCTCGATGAGCCGATTCTAATGAGTGCACTCAATATACCCTTATTTTGAGAAAAAATGGGATATAACCAGATGAATCTGTTGCCCCTTCTTGCCTTGAACAAGCTTAAGTGGTTCGAACTACCCTTGTCTTGAACAAATTTTAAATGTCTCAAAGGTTTTCAAGTTGTTGAAGTTCAGTTGATTGTAAGTAGCATTAATCATAACTTTATATGACAGAATCGTGTTATACCCACATAAGTGAGGTTTGTAGTATATCCTTTGTTTTACGGCCCACCAATAGTAAGCATTTTTTCAGAACGGCTGTTTATCCCATTTAGAACCAGGAACCCCGAAAGGGGTACCTTGGCAAACAATGCAGGCCCAGATCAGAGGCCACAGAACGCGGCGTCTGATCAGGGCCTCCACTGTTTGCTAGCATTTCAGTCATTTCCCATATACAATTTGACGACAGTACAACCTGACACAGATCGTTACTCTGTTGCGCTTTCTCGTGTCACTGTTGTGTTTGTTTGATTTGAGGTTTAACGTCCCCGTCAACACTGTAATGGTTATTTTGTAGACGTTGCTTCCAATTTTGTGGGACTTTTACCCCACATTGAGATGAAATGACATCTCAAGCCCTGACACCCAATGAAACCTATTGGGTTTATAAGCATGGACGGTCCGACTCGCACAGCTTTGCCTGGGCAGGCTTTGATCCTCTAAGCTGTTCACCAGTACTCGTGTGCGGATCGGTGTCAGCTCTGCGATGAAGCATCATGCAGCCCATCTATTTCTTCAAGCCGCCATGGGCGGGGACAGGTCACTATTTTTAGACTGATAATTGTCCCCCTTTGCAGATTCATGTGATGGCGATAAGGTAGAATGTTTACGACTTTTTTGGTCGGAAACTACCGTTATACTGACTGTGCACATAACAATGGCTTTTTTTCTCTCTCTTTGCTCATTCACTGGGTGTAAATGGCAAAAGAACAATAAAATAGCTACAAGCCTTTTATTTGGCAAGTTCATCGTTTTACTTTAAAAGTGTTGATAATACATCCCGTTACATTGTGAATACCTGGTGGTGGAAGTTATGGAATTAGCACCGTAGGTCAAATTCAAATATCAACACCTTTAGAACTGATTCGTGATTTGCACCCAGTGAAGAATCACAATAGAAAATATGATTTCAGACATTCCTATTCCTACAGCCACTATATTATTCAGGCGTCATATCCGAATTTTGTTATCATCTTTATCATCCATATGTATGCAACAGAAAAGACGCTGGACTATGCGAACTGACTCGTCTGCATCCAGATGTTTCTGAATATGCGTTTTCACCACAATAATATTTACATGCCAGTCAACAATGAAAATGTACGCAGTTTGTTATTTATATGATAGGTACACTTTCTTATGGACTAGCTCTTCTAACCTTACTACACCGTGCAGGACACGAGTTCACTGAATGACACGAATCAGATACAGGTACCCTGCCGTAATATGTCTGTGTTATGGTTTCAATGTTGATAAATACTCGTCTATTTATAAATCATAACAAACAACGGTGTTTTCCACAGGTACGTAACGGGTTATATTCTAACAAAAAATCACTTAAGTTTGCAATGTCAATGTAATCAGTTGCGTAGCGCAACTAGTAGCGCGGAGCGCCAAAAAACGACTGATTTACTTTCCTGAGGATCGCAGGTTCGATCCTCGCAGACAACCTTTTTTCATAAAACTATTAAAAGCATGATTTGTTTTTTTCTTGATGAATTTTTTGTAAAATAGTTTCAGAATTTACATTTTTATTATTTCTTTTTTAATTTTCAATTCTGTTTATTATTTTTGTATTATTATTTTTTCGTGAATGGTTATCTATTTATTTTAAAGTTCAATACATGTCATGCACAATTTTAAAGATTAACTTCACATTTGATTTATATCAGCACAAAAAATGCATGCTTCACGAGAAAATCGAGGATTTTTTGCTTTTGGCGCGAAAAAAAAATGTTAAAGAAAAAACATCCCCAGCGGGATTCGAACCCGCATACTTCAGCTCTACAGGCCCGTGACTTTACCACTTGGCTAGCGTCGATACAGTGCAGGTATGGTATTTTTTAGCCTGATACCATCACATTAATAGGGAGTCACCAAAAATAAAATTAGATCATCCAAAAATAACATATAATTGCGTAGATAAATTTAAAAATAACCTTTATTTACAATAATATTGACAATACCAAACTGACAACTGATGTCGGTTTTACTGTATTTAACTGACGGTGAATTATCATGTGATATATGTATTTATTTATGTATTTTTTTTTTGTTATCTGCCATGGGTGTAGACAAAGTCGGCACAGTAGAACTACCACATTGTATATTCGATAGTACCTGTAGAAAAAAATGTATAATCTACTTTGATGTCTGTGTATCAGATATAGTGCATGTTTGGTATTTTAAGCTTGGACACGAGTGTTTCGATTACCATGGCTCTTCGAATTTGATCTAGAGCTCCTTGAGAAGTGCTCTTATACATCGAAAAATGTCCATATATTTTGGAATTTTCGCGCAAAGATTTTTTTCTGGATTTATCTTAAGTAGATGTGTGCACTCATTAGAATCGCCTCTCTGAATCAATCCTACTGCGTACACACTCACATTTCCCTTATTTTATAGATCAAAAAGATAGCTTCATGCAATTATGCAATTGTGGCTGGCATTGAATAGTTCGAACTACTCGTGTCTCGAACAAATTTCCCGGTCCCAGAGATATTCATCACGTGAACAGGTCTGTGAAATGAACACCCACCTAGACCCCACTTTTTATAGAGAAAAATGTGTTTTACTTTTTTCTTATTTCTGATGCAAGACATGGGTTGTGAGTGCTCGTTCGAATCGCCTCAATGAGGCGGTTCTAACGCGCACCCACAACCTAAGTTTGCGGTATACATAAGAAAAAACATCGCGGATTTCCATCATGTGAAAAAAGCACTATCTTGCACGGGTGTGTTATCGTGATGCGTATTTTTGAAGCAGGACTGTATACGCTTTTAGGCGAATAGTAGGCTATCTACAAATAAACTGGAGGTACAAGGTGTCCTTGATTTTCGTTTCGACAAGGGCACCTGGAACTGGAAAGTAATTTTTATACACATGCACACCATCTTATATATTTTACCTCCAGGTTGAATCCCCAACCCGCCCCCTTCCATTATGAAGTCTTGTGCGTTTAGTTTTCGGCATAAGGCTTAAAAAGTGGAAGGGGGCCAACGGCAAAATTCCGATAAGTTTGTTAAACTTTTATTACGATCAAATCACACATCACGAAAACACACTTATATAAATGGTAAAACTGGGTTTTACAGGGATATGCATTTTTATTATTATTATTATTATCAATTTTTTTTTTCTGATCGGGAGCGTGGATTGTGGGAGCTTGTTATAGCCGCCTCGTGAGGCCATTCAAACGTGTACCCGTGTCTGTGGTTTGGGTGTTGTTTTTTTGTTCCGGTGACAAAATTTATAATGTATTTGTATAGGAGAGGTCTAATTCTGGTGACAGTTTCTTTTCTTGTCAGTGGATCACACGTAGCATACTGACAATCTCATTTGACTGCACTCGTGTGCAGGTGAGTGTTCTGTTATTTGTGTATATGCGTCTGGGGGCCTAACGATTAGTCCGGATACGGCCGTTTATTAATAATAAATAAAATAAAACAACACGAGAACACACTTATATTATACCCCCCCCCCTCCCTACTGAACCCCACTTTTATATATTAAAACTGGGGATTAATGGGGTAGGCATTATCTTTCATTATTTCTGCTCTTGGTGTACATTGTGGGATCTCGTTGGAACCACCTCAATCAGGCGGCTTTAACGGGTACCCACGGTCTGTGTCCGTGTTTTGGGCGGGAATGAGAGGAATATCAGAATTTTTTTCAGCACAAACTTTTTCGTTCTTTTGTAGCGGTAATATTTACAATGTATTTGTATATGCGCGTTTTCGTGATGTAACGCAGAATTATGTTTTTGAGGAAGATGCAGACTTTCACTTACTTTGTCGTTTTTAATGTATCCATTTTCAGCTGTTGTTCTTATCTGTAGACACGAGTATTGGTGTACCGAAATATTCAGAATGTGTATTAGACTAAAGTTTTCACGTCTGCCATGTGCTGCACGTGGACTATTCACTGGCAACTATTTAACCCACATGCCTAGTGTCCTAAAACTAGGACATTCAGACGCTGTGACCTACACAGTCCGCCTAAAGCACGTTTTTGTTGTTGATTTTGTTTGTTTTTTTTTTCTCATCCGTGAAATGGACACCCTTCTAAACTCCACTTTATATAGAGAACATTGGGGTTTACGGGGTATACATTATTATCCTTATTTCTGTTCCAGTGCATGGGTTGTGGGTGCTCTTAGAAAAGCCTCAATGAGGCGGTTCTAACGACCACCTTCAGCCTGTGTTTGCAGTGAGAATGAGAAAATATCACAGATTTATCAACCATAGTGCAGTTTATATTTTACTTTTGGTCCTTTGAGATCAGCGTGGATATTCTGAGAATTCAGAAATAAATTATTGGTTTAGACTCGTATTCTAGACAGGTTTTTAATTATTTGGACCCCATTTGATTTATATCAGTCTTTGAATCGACTGCCTATTCGAACTTCGCAAAATTGCAGTATGCTTCCGCTGGCTTTCTTTGCCGGATCCTTACAGGATCACTGATAAAGCAAATTCTTCTGATACCGAGGCCCCGTTTTTGGATTTACATCTGTCTATTGTAGATGGATTTGTTTCGTGCAAAATTTATGATAAGCGCGATGACTTTGATTTTGAGATTGTAAATTTTCCTTTTTTGGATGGTGATGTTCCTCGTGCGCCATCCTATGGCGTTTATATTTCGCAATTAATTCGATTTGCTAGAGTGTGTAGTCATGTAACTGACTTCAACACTCGTAATAAATTATTAACGGCTAAACTCCTTAATCAGGGTTATCGGTACCATAAACTACGCAAAGCCTTTTCAAAATTTTATAGACGCCATTCTGATTTAATTTCAAAATTCAATATTGGACTTAAATCTCTTCTGCAACAAGGTTTATCGGAACCCGAATTTTATGGTGACTTAGCATATAAATTCAGAAAAATGTATAGCCGCAATGACTTCGGCGCCCAATTTCGTAAAATCATTCTTCGATATAAAAAGATTGGGTGCAACATGGATATTATGCGACAGACTGCGTGCGTGGTGGTTGGCCCAATCACGGTTGGCAACTTTGCTTCCCTCTTTGGTTGCACGCCGGTGGGTCAGGCCTCGGGTTCTATGGCGGCTCCGGCGTGAGGGCTTGTTGGGAATTAGAGAGATCTAATTCAAGGTAATGTTGGTTGGTGCCTGGTGCTCTGTCTCTGGTCGGGCTCGTCGGGGTCTGGCTGTTGGTTTTCTTTTGCTCCAGCATTTCGGTGGTTTCTTGCTGTCGAGTCCTCGCCGTTGTCTCGCCTCTGTGGTTCTTTGATTTTTGTGTTCACGGAGATGTTGCGCTGGTGGGTTGGGGGGCCTTCGTGCGGACTGAACAAATTGTTTGTCTGGGTCGCGACGGAAGTGGGGGCGAGGGTTGTGGCCGCGTGGGGTCGATTTAGGCCCCCCGGTGGGGGTCTTCCGCTGGCCGTTCCGGGGCGGCTCTTCTGTGGCGATTTATTTATGTTGTTGTTTGTTACTTACTGTGTGTGTCGCTTGTGTCTTTTGGTTTTGGATGACCATGTGGCCATTTGTGGGAAAGTGACTGTCCTTATGGCCTTCCTTTGTTTGGGTTTCCGTTGTGGTCTGGTCGCTTGGTGTTTGTGTTTCTTTCCCTTTGGTGTCTTTTATGGGTGGAGTAAGTTAATTGTATCAATTCCTGATCTTTGTTTTACTTCTACATTTATTAGCCGAAACTACGTAGTATGACCCATCTTCTATCTTATGAATGTTTTCATTGCTCTTAAAGGAACTCATTTTTTTATTTTTATTTCATCCAAAACTAACCATTTTGGATATGTGAAAACATGCACTTTGTCGCACGGATGTGTTATTGTAATGCGTTTTTGGAGCGTAGCTGTTGCAGCGTAGCTCCAGTGAAATGAGAAGTGATTTCGGCACTACTTTCGCTGTTACTGCATATGACCCAATCACCAGTGAGAACATAGTACCCCGTGATAACATAGTAGATTATTACGCCATGCAGTATCTTCTTATAGATTGCTTCACAGATTACCCATTTCAAACGGAATAGATGAATAGTTTTCATAGATGAACTGTGTAGCAGTCTAATCTTTTTATAGTTCAGTTCATATAACCCAGTTTACAGCCCATTTGTACCATAAAATCCCAAACCTGGCAACTTGCAAACAGGACAAACCCAGATCAGATACCACAGAACGCGGAATCTCATTATGACCTTCACTGCATACTTACCAAAATGTTCAGCCATTTTTGCCAAATATTTCGTGGCAGCCACAACCTGACATCCCTATTTTAAAATGAACTCATTCCATACTGAAATAAGGTGTTGAGGATTCCATTCGTTTAAAATGGGTTAAAAGTACGCAGTGTGGGTCGATATGTATTACCAAAATAAGACAGTTGGAATGAGTTTGGACAGGTGCACGTCAAGGCTTATATTGTAAGCAGCAGTTTAGACACAGATGAGACGCCATTTGTTGTAGCGTCTGATCTGGGTCTGCTCTGTTTGTCCCTAAAAAGGCTGCTAGACATATACTCAGAGTATGGGTTAATGTATGTGTACGTGTGTGTGTGTGGGGGGGGATGTTACTATTTTAAAGCGACCTGTCTGCGTCCTAGGCATGTGACCATAAATAAAGCAAAATATCAGCTCAGACGCAAGTTCGATACCTGCCGGGTTCGGCAACATTCTTTCCAGGAGATTGATCGTGAAATCTGTTCCACGGTGATTCTATCCCTTTCGCTGATTCAAGAAGGGCAGTTGTTGGTTTCCGGTAAAAGACTCTGCACTGTGCTGTATTGACAATAACTAACCAAAGAAATTACCTTAATGCCAGATCATTTCATAAATGGCCTCGTCGAGGCAGTTTATTTTTATATAATAATAACCGAGTATAATGTCTAAACCTCTTCAAATATTCCTATGGATTGATATTGACAATAACTAACCCAAGAAACTGTCGTATGCAAGATCACTATATAAATGGCCTCACCGATGCAATATATATTTAGAAAAATGTTAACAGAGTATAATGTTCAAACCTCTCTGAATATTCCGATCATTTTGGCATTCGGATTGATATTGACAATACCTAACCCATGAGGCTGTTTTATGCAAGATTACTTTATGAATGGCCTCGCCGAGGCAAAACAATATAAAAAATGAATACCGAGTATAACATCTAAGCCCGGCTTTGATCATTTTCGGCATGCAGGTTGATATTGATATTGACAATAAATACATAACCCGCAAAATTGCCTTATGCCAAATTACTTTACAAACGGCCTCGCCTAGGCAAACTGAAAAATTATTTCGAAGTGTAACTTCTAATCTACTTGGAATATTTTTGACAATTGTTAGCATACAGATATATAATGTACAGATCTAACCAACGCGACTCCTGAATGCCCAATTTCTTTATTTTAGCCTCGGCAAGGTAAAAAATTCACCCACTGACACGGTCGTATAACTTTCAAACCGACGGGTATATTTTTATAATGTTTTGCATGCAGATGTAAATTGATAAGATCAAGCTAATGATATTGTCTAATGCCAGATAGCTTATAAACAGCCTCACCGAGGCAATTTTAAAGACTGATTACGGATGTATAACTTATAAACTGCTGGGAAAATTATGATAATTTTTCACATGAAGATAAACATCATCAAGACGTAACCAAGGATAAAGTCTAATACGAGATAAATAACCTCCCATACAAGGTAATTTTTCAAAAACTGATTACATAAAATAACTTTAAAGCCGCCAAACAATTGCGCAAGCCGCAGTTATTGCACGAACTATAGGTCAGCAGAAATCTTCAAGTAAACTATGGTTGCTGTATTGCTCAAAAGCATTGATTGTGGGTACTTGATAAAACTGCCTCGTCAAGGCGGTTCAATCAAGTCCCCGCAATCAATGTTTTGAGCAGAGATAAGAAAATATCACAATTTTGTATTTTAAAATTTCCATTTTTTTTTTTTTTTTTTTTTTGCCAAACAATTGACAATGTATTTGTACAGGCGTGTTTTCGTGATGGTTGTTGCGGGGTCTACACCTTAGCGTGAGTTAATTTCAATATCGGTCTTGTTGCTCTAACACGACTTCTGGTCCAGAATAGCTTCAAACAGCTATGTTCATTTGATCAATATGAGCCTGAATTAAAATACCAATCAGACGCTAAATCAAATTATCAAAGCTACGCTCCATCAGCACTGTCAGTGCTTTGATTTTTTTCTTTCATTGATCTTAGTAGAAAGTACAACATATAAAATAAGTCAGACGCCCTTCAAACATGACAAAAAAGTTCAGGGATAAGCCACGTCTCGGAAAGGCCTGTTTTCGTTTGTTTTGTGTGTGTGTGTGTGTGTTTGTCAAGGTTAGAACCCACCTGCACATCCAATCGGTCTGGTCATGTCTCGACTGTTGACGTTACGTGACTTGTCCAGTGAGGTATCCCGATAACAAGTTTTCTCTTGTTGTGGCTCATGCCTGTATGGATCATGTGTTTCGTTGACTGTTGTGTAAAGGGACATTTCAGTAAAATTTCACCCATATGCGCATCTATTTCAGCTGATTCAACGAAATAACTGATTCGACGAAATAAATGAACAATAACAGGTAACGAAAATCAAAATTTTATTATTTACGTGATGATAAGAACATTTTAATGATCGATTTGATAAATCACGATTATCGATTTGATATTTACGGAATAAATATATATAATGTATAGGCCACATTATCTATTTTATCTGTATGTTGATCTTTTTGTCCTGTCGTGTCTTGATTTGTTTTGCTTTGTTTAACAATTGACTTTGAACAAACTAAAAATTCCGTTCATTTCAATTTCTCCTAGACAACCAAGCAATATGACTTTGACCATATATTGGTGAATTTCTTATTGATAATCACGTAAATGGGCACATGGCACCCGTGCAGCATCGCATCAAAGTCAGTGTAACGCTGCATTGACGTTGATACGATGTCGCCTACAAGTTATGTATCGGCTGTGTTCTGTTTTCTTTTGTTTTCCTGTTTCGTAAATATATGACCACACATGGTTTTCATTCTGGAACTCTGTTTATCACATAGTTGCTGTTACATGTATGAACATAGTGTTAGTTCTGTGCACTATGTTTCCTATTCTGTATTTGTTAGTTTTGTCTTCTCGATCTGTCCTTTATAGCTTTTCTATTTCTATACTATGTTATTGGTGTCCTCTAGTAACTTCTGCTGTACGAAAAAGGAAGGTTATGGGTATTCAGTGTCCGTTCGCGTCTAATAAGTTTCTTTATGCACTTGTAGACTGTATTTCCTGAATGTCAGTAGACATTAACACATATCGGGCGCGAATTGGTCTTTATATACCGAAAGTAAGAAGATGCAAGGGCTTTAAACATTTCAATAATTTTGAGTTCATTACATTCCTGGCTATTTTACTTGAGCAAGCAGGTGAGATTGAAAAGAATCCTGGACCAGAATATGAGCAAGAAAGAGATACATCATCTCACTTTCCCGCATTCCAAGGTAATTTTTCTGTAGTCCATTATAATGTTCAAAGCCTGCTGAATAAAGTTGGTATTATTGTACCGGAGTTTTTAAATTTCGATGTGATTTCTCTCACAGAAACGTGGTTAAATGATTTTGTTCCTATTGGTGACTTGCTTTTTGGTGATTTTCAAATACCTTTGAGGCGAGATCGAGTAGGTGATAGTCACGGTGGTATCATTGTTTACGTAAAAACTGGCGTCCCTTGTAAAAGATGAGCTGATTTAGAATGAATTTATATAGAATGTCTTTGGGTTGAGGTAAAGATAAAAAAATAAAACTTCTTTAGTGGGAACCTTTTATAGACCACCTAACTCTACTCCTCTAGTCCTGGCAAACATTGACAATTCAATTGGTTTGGCACAAGACACTGGTATATCTGATATAATTATATTAGGTGATTTTAATCTCAACATGCTAAATAGACAGTCGGAGAGGAAGATAACAGATATTTGTGAACAATACAATCTATCCACACTTATAAATGAACCTACTAACTACTCAGAATCTTCATCTTCTATTATTGATTTAATAATTATCAGTAACATGCATTCAGTTGTAGTCGCTGGGGTGTGTGAGCCATTTTCAATGCAAGACATCTGGTACCACTATCCAATATTTTGCATATTTTAATTTAAGAAACAAACTATTAAACCATTTACTCGGCAAATCTGGATAAATGAAAACGGTAACTATGATAATCTTCGCCAGGAAGTATCCGACTTTGATTGGAACTCCACTTTTAATGAAAACATAAACGTATATGCTAAGAACTTTACTGAAAAACTGCTCAGTCTAGTTGCTAATCATATTCCGTCTAAAACTATAACTGTTAGACCCCGCGATTTACCATGGATGAATAATAACATACGTAATAAGATGCGTAATAGAAATAAATTATACAAAAATATAAACGAGAGGATAGTATAGAAAATTACAATAATTTTAAAATACTTAGAAATGAGGTAACTAAAATTAAAATCTAATACCTTAACAAGCAAGGATTATTGGAAAACCTTAAAATCTTTTATCAAACCAACTCAAAGTTCTGCCATCCCTCCCCTGTATCATAATTCCATATATGTTTCGGAGAATGTAGAGAAATCAAATCTACTTAATAACTATTTCGCTCAACAAACTTTACTTGATGATCGATTTTCTATTCTTCCTGACTCCATAGCTCGTGATGGACCTTCTCTACATACCATACATTTTATCCCAAGTGAGGTCCAAGGTGTTCTTGAAACTTCACAATTAGGTAAATCCACAGGACCAGACAACATTATTAATAAGATTTTGAAAGAACTAGCAACTCCCTTATCTAAACCGCTCTGCGACCTGTTTAATTATTCTATTTCTAATGATATTTTCCCCGACCTTTGGAAAGAGGCAAATGTCACGCCCCTGCACAAAAAGGACACCCCTTTCCTTGTTTCTAACTACAGGCCTATCTCGCTACTAGGTACGGTAGATAAAATAATGGAAAAAAATGTTCATAAGCATATGTTCAACTTTTTCCTTGACCATCATGCAATAACATCTTTACAATCTGGTTTTGTACCTGGCGACTCCACCGTAAACCAACTAGTTGATATTTATAATACTTTCTGTAAGGCTTTGGAGGAAGGCAAAGAAGTTAGGGCAATTTTTTTGTGATGTAAGCAAGGCTTTTGACAGAGTGTGGCAAAGAGGCCTACTTTTTAAACTTAAACAAGCAGGGATTGATACAACACTTTTGCAATGGCTAGTTAGCTACTTATCAAATAGGAAACAAAGGGTAGTTATCCCGGGTGCCTGTTCCGATTGGGTCTCTATAGAAGCTGGTGTTCCGCAAGGCTCGATTTTAGGACCACTTTCAATCTTGATCTATATTAACGATATAGTTCTAGAGATCAGTTCCAACACGTCTTTTTTGCTGATGACACCAGCTTATATTTGATTGTGAACGACCCTAACGAGACAGCTCGACAACAAAATTCTGATTTAGACGTCATCCATCGATGGGCAGAACGGTGGTTAATAAAATTGAACCCGTCCAAATCAGAAGCTCTCCTCATTTTTAGGAAAACTAACAGACCCAATCATCCCCAACTTATTATGAGTAATGAAATAATCAAAGAAGTTAATAGTCATAAGCATTTAGGTATCTTTCTGTCTAACGATGGAACTTGGCAAGAGCATATAGATTATATAACAGCTAAGGCCAGGACTAGAATTAATATCATGCGCAAAGTGAAATTTGTTCTTGATAGCCAATCCTTGGAAACTATTTACATATCTTTCATAAAACCTGTTTTAGAACATGCTGATGTAGTGTGGGACAATTGTACACAATATGAAAAGAATGCCCTTGAAAAAGTTCAACTTGAAGCCGCCAGAATTGTCACGGGAACTACTAAATTAGTCTCCATTGAAATACTGTATAAGGAAACGGGTTGGGAAACTTTGGAACAACGGCGTCAAAATCACAAACTTTGTTTATTTTACAAAATGTCAACCGTTATGTCCCCAAACTATTTTAGTACATTAATTCCGCCTGTTATTGACGATACAACCCCTTATAATCTACGGGACGCTAATAATATGAGACCCGTTATGACCAGAACACAGCTATATTACAACTCCTTTCTTCCTGCTAGTGTAAGGTTGTGTAATGACACATCTTCCGATATTAGAGAATGCTCTTCAGTTTCAATAATTATTAAAACTCATAAATGAGTTCCTTTAAGAGCAATGAAAACATTCATAAGAAGGAAGATGGGTCATACTACGTAGTTTCGGCTAACAAAGCCTCATCAGTGACCCTGCAATAATCCGGCAAAGAAAGCCAGAGGAAACATACTGCAATTTTGCGAATTTCGAATAGGCAGTCGATTCAAAGACTGATATAAATCAAAATGAGGTCCAAATAATTAAAAATCTGTCTAGAATATGAGTCTAAACCAATAATTTATTTCCGATTTCTCAGAATATTCACGCTGATCTCAAAGGACCAAAAGTAAAAGTCAAGTCTGAAATACAACCTCAGTAAAAATAAGAATAGACCGCCCAGGTACTATCATACAGGCAAACGGAGTTTACAGATACAACATACTAGACTCAGAACGAATTGCAGTATTTTAAAACACCATTTGTTTTCGAAAAATATATTTGATGACCCACACTGTGTATGCGGAGCCACTGAAACGACTAAACAAATTTTTTTTTGAATGCCAAAGCTTCAATGATGAAAGAATAGTCTTATTGAATAGTCTTAGCCCCTATTGTACTCCGAATCTAAAATCCATTTTATTTGGTGATAACAGTTTAGACAATCAGGCTAATACCCAAATATTCATTGCAGTTCAAAAGTACATACTTGATAGTAAACGTTTCAAAACGTGAGGACAAACACCATCTCTCTCTCTCTCTCTCTCTCTCTCTCTCTCTCTCTCTCTCTCTCTCTCTCTCTCTCTCACACACACACACACACAAAATAAATAGTTAGTTTGTCTTCCCTTTCATGTTTACTTTTGCCTTTCTTTCTGTCTTAACATAATCAGAATTCCATAGATTTATTAATCTTAGTCTATGTGTTATTGTTAACTTCCATATTTCATTACACTGTTAGAACTATAAAATTGGTTTAACAACATGTCAATTTTACATCATGTTCTCACCGGTTGATTGCAATGGATATGTACATTTCTCGGGAAACAGATTTATATAAGTCGATTGACTTCTTTCTGGATCCCTTCATTTACTGTTGATTGCAATGCACATTTGTATATTGTATGTTTGTATTATACATGTATTATGAATAAATATGTTTAAACCAAAAGCAATTGCATAAGTAATCCATGAGGATTGGAAAATAAGAGCATTAAATGTATGTACGGGGATACCTTTTACAGCCGCCACACGGCACAAACAAAACAGCCCTGATGTGCAAAGTAGAAGTAAAACAAAGATCAGGAATCGATACAATCAACTTAAACGAAAAATGCATTTCTGACATTACATGCAAGATAGAGAGAATCTTCTCTGTGAAAAGCCCATTAAGTTAAATCATTAAGCTTTTCTTTTATAAGGTTATGAGGAAGTGTAGTGTAAAGAGTGGAAAAATTGAAATAGACAGACTTGAAGCATGAAAACGTCTGGATATCAATTTATTTAAAGTAGAAGTAAAACAAAGATCAGGAATCGAAACAATTAAATTACTCCACCAATCAAAGACACCAAGGGAAAGATGATGATGATGATTTCGTGTTTAACGACGCGTCAACCCTCTGTGTGGGTCATAAGCGTCAAGCGGTTAATGGTTAAATTGCATGAAGAATTATGTGGATATTAAAAGTAAAAAGGTAAGTATGATATTTATAAAAATCTGAACCGGTTAAATCTTATGAAAAAGTCCAATATCTTTTAAGAATAAACTAATATTATCAACAGGTACATCTTGAAACAATTGTTGCAAAGTGTCAGCTTTGAAGTACAAGTCACGGGACTGTGAAAAGTCTACACATTCAATTAAGATATGTTTAACAGTGAATGGCTGATCACATCCTACACAAGAAGGCTGATCATCACCATTCAAAATTATAAGAATGAGTAACTCTAGTATGGCCAATGCGAAGTCGTGTTAATACTAAATCCTCTTTCCTGGAAAACTGTGAAGGAGAGCATTTTGTTCCAACGACAGGTTTAATGGCATGGAAATTGTTATTTATTGTACGGTCCCATTCGCCTTGCCATTCCGACAAGATGTATCTGTGATAAATGGTTTAAAATTATTAAAAGGAATTTTAAAAACAGACGGATCAAGATAAAGCGATTCCTTTGCTTTCTTGTCAGCAAACTCATTGCCTACAATGCCAATATGGCTCGGAAGCCAACAAAACAAGATTTGGTGCGTTTTAAAATTTCATGATGTTTTTCGATCAGTTTTTGTTTTTGAGGATTTTTAGATGATGAATGGTCTAAAGCCTTAAGCACAGAAAGTGAATCAGAAAATATAATTGCTTTTTGAAATGTTGCGGAACTGATAAAATCAAAAGCTAGGTCTATTGCTTTGGCTTCAGCTGTAAAAATAGATGAACCATCTGGAAGGCGCAAGGTTTGGTGCGTATCTTTAGAAACATACGCACAACCAACTTTATCTCCTTCTTTGGAACCATCAGTATAGACTTGTTGGTAATCATTGTAACGTGACTGTAGTACCTGAAAGTTTTGTTTGAGTAGTAGTGGATTTGATTCGGATTTTTTGCCATCATATAAGTCAAACAGAATAGAAGGTTTTTTAATACACCAAGAGGGAACTTCGGCTGTTTCATGTTTTTGAATATTTTTAAGGTCGATACCTGAATTTTCTGGCAGTGGTAAAATACGTAATCCAAAAGGTTAGACAAATTGTGGGGGTTCCGATGGGTACTAATTGCGCACCTCTTGTGGCTGATCTGTTCTTGTATTGTTATGAAAGAGACTTCATGTTGTCGCTTTCCATTGATAATCTGAAATTATTGAAGCTTTTAGCTCCACTTCTAGATATTTAGATGATTTATTAAATATTGACAATACCTATTTCGATGGTTTGATCAGTCAGATTTACCCCCCAGAACTTCAGGTATATAAAGCAAATTTTTCTGATACCGAGGCCTCGTTTTTGGATTTACATCTATCTATTGTAGATGGGTTTGTTTCGTGCAAAATTTGTGATAAACTCGATGACTTTGATTTTGAGATTGTATATTTTCCTTTTTTGGATGGTGATGTTCCTCTGTAACTGACTTCAACATTCGTAATAAATTATTAACGGCTAAACTCCTTAATCAGGGTTATCGGTACCATAAACTACGCAAAGCCTTTTCAAAATTTTATAGACGCCATTCTGATTTAATTTCAAAATTCAATATTGGACTTAAATCTCTTCTGCAACAAGGTCTATCGGAACCCGAATTTTATAGTGACTTAGTATATAAATTCAGAAAAATATATAACAGCAATGACTTCAGTTCCCAATTTCGTAAAATCATTCTTCGATATAAAAAGATTGGGTACAACATAGATGTTATACGACAGATTGCATGCATGGTAGTTAACCCAATCACGGTTGGCAACTTTGCTTCCCTCTTTAATTGCACGCCGGTGGGTCAGGCCTCAGATTCTATGACGGCTCCAACGTAAATGCTTATTGAGAATTAGAGAGATCTAATTCCTGGTAATGTTGGTTGGTGCCCGATGCTCTGTCTCTGGTCTGGCCCATCGGAGTCTAACTGTTGGTTTTCTTTTGCTCCAGCATTTCAGTGGTTTCTTGCTGTCGAGTCCTCACCGTTGTCTCACCTCTGTGGTTCTTTGATTTTTTGTGTTCACGGAGATGTTGCACTGATGAGTTAGGAGGCCTTCGTGCGGACTGAACAAATTATTTGTCTAAATCGCGAAGGAAGTAAAGGCGAGGATTGTGGCCACGTAAAGTCGATTTAAGTCCCCCCCCCCCCCGGTGGAAATCTTCCACTGACCGTTCCAAGGCGGCTCCTCTGTGGCGATGTATTTATGTTGTTGTTTGTTGCTTACTGTGTGTATCACTTGTGTCTTTTAATTTTGGATGGCCATATGGCCATTTTGAGGGAAAGTAACTGTCCTTATGGCCTTCCTTTGTTTAGGTTTCCATTATGGTCTGGTCGCTTAATGTTTGTATTTCTTTCCCTTTGGTGTCTTTTATGGGTGGAGTAAGTTAATTGTATCAATTCCTGATCTTTGTTTTACTTCTACTTAGTTTCATACTTATCTACAAATTGAGATGGAAATGAAATTTTGGAATGCCGGGTTAGATGGATTTGCTGCAAGTCTAATAGCATACTGAAGAGAAAGTGTCTCTCTACGCGAAGTTAAAGATGGTTCACCTGCTTCTACATAAAGGCTTAATACGGGAGAAGTACGGAAGGCTCCCATAGCCAGACGAAGGCCTTGGTGATGGAAAGTATCCAAGGATTTTAAATAGGACTTTCTGGCAGAACCATAAACAACAGACCCATAATCTAATTTAGATCTTATTAAAGACTGGCAAAGATGTAATAAAGTATACCGATCTGCTCCCCAACTTGAATGAGCTAAAACTTTCAAATGATTCAAAGCTTTTACGCATTTCGCTTTAAGATATTTAATATGGGGAATAAAAGATAACTTTTGGTCAAATATGACCCCAAGAAATTTGGCTTCTTCAACAACAGGAATTTGTGATCAGTATAAAAACAGGGAAGGATGGCCGTGTTTCTTCCGTAGCTTACAAAAATGAACACACTGCGTTTTCGACTTGGAGAACTTGAAACCATTTTTATGAGTCCATTCTTCTATTCGTTTTAAATTTTATTGTAACTTTCGTTCAATTGTTTTCATGTTTTTCGAACGGTAACATATACAAACATCATCAACATACAATGAACAGTCTGTTATGACGTCCAAACATTGTACAATATTATTTATTTTGATGTTAAATAGCGTAGTTGAGAGAATACTACCCTGTGGGACACCCTGCTCTTGTGCATAGAGATCTGACAGGGTAGATCCCACGCGGACATGAAATACACGCTCACCTAAAAAACTTTGAATAAAACTGGGAAGTTTTCCCCTTTAGCCGAGGTTATGGAGATCTCTCAATATTCCATAACGCCACGTGGTATCATATGCTTTCTCCAAGTCGAAAAAGACAGCTACTACGTGTTCTTTGTTAATAAAAGCATCTCGTATAAATGTTTCTAGTCTTATTAAATTGTCGTTGGTACTACGTTCCGAACGAAAACCTGACTGATATTCTGAAATGAGGTTGTTGGACTCTAAGTACCAGACTAATCTCTTGTTTATCATTCTCTCCAATGTTTTACATAAACAACTTGTCAAACTTGTCAAAATTATCGGTCGATAATTCGTAGGTTCTGCATGATCTTTCCCTGGTTTTGGAATTGGTACAACTGTAGCAAAACGCCAGCTCTCAGGACAGACCCCAGTTTCCCAAATATTATTAAAGATATCTAAAAGTGTTGAAAGAGAACATTTTGGCAGATGCTTAAGCATCTGATAATGAATTTCATCGGGGCCGGTTGCTGTATCGTGTGATTTTTCAATGGCTTCCACTAGTTCGGATAAGTTAAAAGGTTTGTTGTATTCTTCGTGATTGTGGGATTTGAAGTTTAGATTCCTTTCTCTTGGTCCTTTTGGAAATTTCTAAAAGTGTCAGAATAATTTCGCGGTGATGAATTGCTCAAAAATGTGCTACCAAGAGTATCTGAAATATCTTTTTTAGTTGAAGCTTTTGTGTCAAAACAGGTATTTAAATGTGTAAAACTAGGGGACTTTGTTTTTCCTGAAATTTTTCGTGCCATATCCCAAACCTTTTTAATGGGGGTTTTGTAGTTCAATTTGGAGACATATTCTCTCCATGACTTTCGTTTGGAAGCTCGGATTGTTCGCCGAGCTTTAGCTCTAAAAACTTTAACGTAGTTTAGCTTTTCTGAAGTGGGACTTTTGCAGAACTTATTTAGAGCCTGTTTGCGCTTTTGAATAGCTTCTTTACAGTCATTATTAAGCTTGCTTTTCTTGGTATTTGTGGAGGTCTTTGGAATGCATTGTTCTGATATATTAATTAGTGTATCTGTGAAATCAGAAACAATGTCAGATGATTCATTTAAGTGATCAACTGATAACTCTTCTTCACATAAATTACGGAATAATTCCCAGTCGGCTTTATTCATTTTCCATTTCTGGTTACAGTCCTCATCTGGTTCGTTTCCGCTCTCAATTATAACAGGGAAGTGATCACTTCCGCACTGATCATCATGAACAGACCAGTCATAGTCCAAGAAGAGAGATGGGTGACACAAAGAGAGATCTAAAGAAGACAAATGACCTGTCGCTGGGTGAAAGTAAGTAAAAGATTTATCATTCATCAAGCAAAGATCGCTCTTTGCCATAAAATCTTCAACAAGTGCTTCTCTGTTATTAATATCTTTACAGCCCCATAGAATATTGTGATCATTGAAGTCGCCAACTAAAAGATATGGCGATGGAAATTGACTCAGCAATGAGTCAAGATGTTCGGGCTTTAAAGAAAATGAGGGTGGAATATATAGAGAGCAAATTGTAGTTTCTTTAACCAGAGAAACCGATACTGCTACAGCTTGTAGGTCTGTTTTTAGTTTGATCTCTCTTTGTGGTAAACATGATTTAACGAGAATTGAACTGCCACCAAATGGTTTGTTACCATCAGAATAGATATAGTTGTATGTATTGAAACCCCTGACATCAATGTTGTCATCAGTTTTTAAAAAAGTTTCTTGCAAACAAAAAACCGATGGGTTTAATAACGAAATAAGTAATAAGAGTTCATTTTAATTTGATTTATGACCTCGACAATTCCATTGTATTATTTTGTGTTTTAAATCCATTTCATGAAGAGATTAAGACTAGAAACTATTATGGAGCTGCAATTGGTGATATAGATCTGCTACCACCAGCTCGTGGTGTTGCTGACCTCGATCTGTTATTGCCACTTGGTGATGATGGAGTTTCAGCAAACTCCATAACACTGTCACTTAAAGATCCGAATCTGTTCTGGAATTTTATATTGTCTCTTTCCATTTTACGTTGTCTGTCTGTTTGTTTTAGAGACAATTGCTTTTTCGGATCTTCCGATCCCTTAGTAGTTCGACCGGAGTCGAGTTTCTCTTTTACATGCTGCGGTACGGTCGCTATCGACCGATCCGAAGCAACCTGGATTTCGCCATTTGATAACTTGGTTGAACTTTGTGGCGCTGGAGTGGATTTACTCCATGCACCAGATTTTTTCAGTTCAGCTATGTATGAATCAACATTCTGTGTTGCGGAGCTGGACACTTTTACACCAGCACCCTTTGTAATGCTTGCGTAACTGATGGTTTGTATTGCGTTTCGATCCTTAACAATTGTCCGCGCTTCTGGGAAGGTTATCGCTCTTTGGTATTTTACAGTGAGTATTTCTTTTTCTTTTTTCCATGCCGGACAATCTCGAGAGAAAACAGCATGTTTGCCACTACAATTGATGCATTTGGACTCATTCTTACAGTTGTGATGATTATCAACATGTTTGTCTTTACCACAGTTCGGACAAAGTTGTTTCTTCTGACATCTGCTTTCGTGGTGGCCAAAAACCTGACGTGAGTAACATCTGAGAGGGTTTGGTATATATACCTCTAAGTTAACCGAAAGATATGCTACTTTGATTTTCTTGGGCAGAACTGGTGTATTAAAGGTCAACACGTAAGTACCTGTTGGCTTCAATACACCATCTCTACGAACTTGGATGGCCGGCCTCAGTGGCTCAGTCGGATGCGCGTCTGCCTGGTGATCAGGAGGACGCGGTTTCGACTCCCGCCGGGGTCGGCAACATTCTTTCGTGGAGATTGATCATGAAATCTTTTCTACGGTCATTCTCTCCCTTCCGCTGATTCAAGAAGGGCAGTTGTCAGTTTCTGGCGAAAGAATGTACACTGTACTGGTTAACCGCTTAAGTATAAGCCTGCCCAGGAAAGTGTTGATATGTTAAATGACCGGCTCAAAATTACCTAAATAGTGTTGACTGGGCCGTAAAACTCAAAAACAAACAAACAGACAAACGAACTTTGATGTTACGTACTGCAATGACGCCCTCAGATCTCAAGTTGTCAATTATCTCTGCATCGGTGCAAGGACTTAGCTCTGGGCTGCGGATGATACCTTTACACGAATTGAGTGTATTGTTCAGAGACACCTTGACCTTGAGATCAAAGAGCTTTGTGGTACCAAGCAGGCTTTTAACCTGCTGTTCTCTCTCTACTTCCAAAAGGAGATCACCTGACTTAAGCTTTTTGATGCTTTTTGGGTGTCCGGCAATGGACAGAATACTCTTTTCAATGACAAAAGGCGATAAACTTGACACAGTGCGAGTTTCTTCGACTGATGTCATAACCAAGAAGCATGGGCAATTTAAGATCTTTGGTGCTTCAGACTGCTGACTAGACTGTTGACTAGATTGGTGACTAGGATCATCCGTTTCGGATGAATCCTCGTCTTTTTTACGTTTAGATACGTGGATGCGGTTATTTTTTTTCCATTAGGCATAAGGAAAAAATTCCAGTTTCGTCCCAAGTGCTCTCCGCCCTCCGTGGAGCCCTACAAGGGAACACCATAATGGAGTGCTTATCCAACTCGCATGTGTTAGAGATACACGTGAGATATACTCGTATAAACAAAATGCCTACACGATTGATCCGTTTAGCCACCGCCTTCTAGAGTTAAAAGGCAGAAAAGGGTAAGGTAAATGGGCATATGGTTGGTATCAGGAAAGATACAAAAAGATACAGAAATCTTCCACTGACCGTTCCAAGGCGGCTCTTCTGTGGCGATTTAATTATGTTGTTGTTTGTTACTCACTGTGTGCATCACTTGTGTCTTTTAATTTTGGATGGCCATATGGCCATTTTGTGGGAAAGTAACTGTCCTTATGGCCTTCCTTTGTTTAGGTTTCCATTATGGTCTGGTCGCTTAATGTTTGTATTTCTTTCCCTTTGGTGTCTTTTATGGGTAGAGTAAGTTAATTGTATCAATTCCTGATCTTTGTTTTACTTCTACTTTAAAGAGAAAGCAAATCGGTATCTCTAGGGCTCGCCGCGACCAGCCGATTGACCGTGCCGGGCCGCACGGCTACCAGTCTACACCGAAAAGCCAGGCCAAAGAGGCGTGTTGGGTACCTGAAGCACCTCCACCTCAGGTAACCCTCAACCTCCAGGATCCCTTCTTCCGGCTTACAGGATGCCACCCGAGGCAAACGGGTAGTACTTCCTTTAGCTCTTCCCAGTGGGCACAGAGACCACAGCGGCAACGTGCCCAGTGGGAATTGAGCCCCCAGGGCCACGGCACGACAGGAAGTCTATTACCTGGGGACCAAAGGGAAATAAACACAAACATTAAGGGAACAGACCATAATGGAAACCTAAATAAAGGAAAGCCATAAATACAGTTACTTTCCCACAAAATGGCCATAAAGCCATCCAAAATAAAAATACACAAGTGATACACACAGTAAGTAACAAACAACAACATAAATAAACTGCCACAGAAGAACCGCCCTGGAACGGTCAGTGGAAAGATTTCCAGTGGGGGGCTTAAATCGATTTTACGTGGCCACAATCCTCGCCCTCACTTCCGTCGCGATTTAGACAAATAATTTGTTCAGTCCGCATGAAGGCCTCCTAACTCATCGGTGCAACATCTCCGTGAACACAAATAATCAAAGAACCACAGAGGTAAGACAACAGTGAGGACTCGACAGCAAGAAAAAAAACACTGAAATGCTGGAGCAAAAGAAATCCAACAGTTAGACCCCGATGGGCCCGACCAGAGACAGAGCATCTGTCTCTAAAACCTCATTCGATTTTTTTTTATGGACCAAAACAGATTTCTTCCTGATCTTTCAAAGACTTTATAACAATATTTAATCACATGCGTTTTAATAGCAGTAAGATAGGAAGTTAATAATTTAGAAATTTCTGTGGTAGTGCAAGAGGGTAACAAGACACTTCGGCCCCAAAACCACCTCGGCCCCTTGACACTTCGGCCCCTAGACACCTCGGCCCCAAAACCACCTCGGCCCCACAAAAAAACTGAAACCCTACACGGGTCGGCCCCTAGACACGTCGGCCAAATATACCTAGACACTTCGGCCCTACTTTGCTTTTCACAGGGCTTCCACTTGGTTGGATGCCCGATGAGGTTTGGTTTTTATTTTTATTTGCTGATTTGATTATTTTGATAGGGAGCCACGAATATTTGAACCTATAATATACATATTTAATATATATTATAACGTTACTAAATAGCAAAATCTATATGTCCATTTTAGAAAAATGGAAGATTCATTGGAAATCCCCCTCTTTTATTTCAATGTATAATTCCAATTGCATTGCGGCATGCTTTAGACCGGGTTTTTTATCTGCAGTTCTGCTCTTTTGATCATCTATAGGCTTATTTATTATCCGAAATAATTCCACACCTCTAAAATACTGTTTAATAACATGATACCTAATTATCCTTACCAATTGGAGGGAAATCTGGATGTCTGGATGGATCGGTGGATGGGGCCGTAAAACAAACAAACAAAAAAAAAATCATTTCTCGGTTTCGTAAATCATGGTGATGGGGGATAATCTTATATTTGTTAACATATTTATATGTTTATTTATTTATTTATTTATTTTTTATTTTTTGGCCTCGGTAGTTAAGTCGGATGCGCGTCTGACAGGTGATCAGGAGGACGCGGGATCGTTACCTACCGGGGTCGGCATCTTTCCTTCGTTGAAATTGATTATGAAATCTCTTATACGGTCATTCTCTTCCTTCTGCTGATTCAAGAAGGGCAGTTGTCACTTTTCTGGCGAAAAACATGTGCACTGTATTGGATAAGCCTGCCCAGGGTAAGTGTGGATAGGTAAACTGACCGGCTCGAAAATAAACTAAAATAAGCGTTGACTGGGCCGTTAAACTCCAATACAAACAAACAATTTATGTTTTGATTAGTTTATTTATTAGGTAATTATCAGTTCAGGTTCGCTGAACTAGAACTATCCTCGTTAGTAAACAAATTAATATATTGTATGGATGCAATTGAAAAACTGCATGAAAAACGGTGCAGATCCGGTTCAGAGGGCAGAAGCTATCTGATCAGGATCTACACTGTTTGCAAAGATAAGGATTATCGTGTTCAGCGGGGATTAATGAATTTCAAGTTAGTACACTATTTAGCAAAAAGTTATACAAAAACAATTAATTATTGACTTAAATTAGTAAAGTGTGAAGCTCAATAAATAACCAGGCGTAACCAATCCCTTTTCCGCCAATAAAGAGATCCTTGATGATAAACAGACCATTGTTATCAAATTTGACACATTTGATTGTCATTCTAGCTCATATTAAAGGGGGGATAGTAACGAGCATATTGTATACATTATTTAGTTACTTGATAGACGTGTACTATATGTATATATTAGTGGCAAACAGTGTAGATCTGGATATGCACTTAGTGCAAAGTCTTCACTACTCCTATTTTTTGTAGGAATTGTTCAGTATGTTTCCATTATTATCAATTTTCACACATTTAGAAATTCCTATTTGATTGTCATTTCAGCTCATATTTAAAGACGGACAGTAACAGGTATACTGTATAATTTATTTATTTATTTATTTATTTATTATTCACAGTTCAGACCCTCAAATTACTTGATAAATGTATATTGTATTCATTTAAAATTCGCAAACTGAATGACAGTGTCGATCCAGATCAGATGGATCTGGATGTGCACTGAGTGCAACGTCTTCATGGCTCTATATATTTTTGTAGAAAAGGCTCATTGACTATCAGTTTCAAATATTCACAATTAGAACAACCCGCTAAACCCCAGTTTTCGTGATGCTGACTCAAGGTCAACGACACGGTTGAAGGCGGCGGGGGATAAACTGTCCTTGGTTTAAACAATATTTTATTCAAACTTCAGCAGATGAGCAACACAAATACATAGATGTGGAATGTATAAGGATGTGAACGGAAGCATATGGCTTATAGAGTTCATTTCCTTGTAGTATCAATAAATTCACAGCAATAAAAGTGTGTCTGTGTGACAACATTAATAACTAGTTCATATCATTTAAACGCATACTATATATGTTTCGGAATAGAGAAATAAAAATATAATGAACATAAACAGGAAGGATGATAAATGACTGTCCTTATAATAAGAGTATAGTCCAAGTTAACCTGAAAGGTCGTTTATGCGTTGTCATATTTATTATAAACGTCTCATTTGGTTATTTGTTATTTCTTATATGAAATAGAAATAGCAATAAAATAGTTTGATCTTATTTCCTAACAACTTAATAGAAGATTCCGTAAAGCCAAAATTATATAACGAAAAGTTGATAAAAATTATATCTCTTACTTCTGCTCGAAAACATAGATCATTGATACTGGTTCAATCATCCTGAAGGGGATGGTTTATCGCACAGACCTGTTAACTTATATGAAAGGGATCTAAGAAACGACTAGTTTGCATAAACACAGATTAATATTAAACTAGTTGTGATTAAAGGTTGTCACAGACGCATTCTGATCAGTCCTGCACATTGAGACGGTTCTAACCAGTACACACAACCTGTATCTTGGAGCAGAAATAAGAATTACGAAAACATGCCTTTATAAATGACTTGTAAACTTTACCGCCGAAGAAACGAACATTATAAGAGGGAAAATTGTGATATTTTTTTTTATTTCTGCTCAAATAAGAAAAATAAAGTTTACCCCTGTAAACCCGAATTTTACTACATAAAAGTGGGGTTCAAGGGGGTCAAATTATAAAGGCGTGTCTTCGTGATGTAAATAACGTATGCTCCTAAGAGCCCAGTTTTCCCCATATAAACTGGGGTTTAGCAGGGTCTTCATTACACGGGCATGTTAACATAATGTTTTGTTTGTTAGATTTGACGTTTAACGCCCCGCATCAACACTGTATCGGTCATTTTGGAGATGTTGCCTCCCATTTGTGGGAATGTTACCTGACATTGACATCTCAAGCCCTGCAGCCCGATAAAATCAATAGGGTTTATAAGTATGAACGGTCCGACTCGCACCGCTTTTCCTGGCCAGGCTTGGAACCTCTAAGCGGTTTACCAGTACTCATGTCACAGTACAGGACTTGGTTTTGGGCCGACCTGTCTAGGGGCCGAGGAAATTCTTGAATGCCTAGTTAAAGATGACGTAAAGACATCTTAGGCTTAGGAGGTAATAAGTTAGTATTTTGAGAATAGAAAGAAATACGTTTATTCACTTGTTTTAAAATGCTAGTCCCTGTTTCCGGTCCTTAAGGGCTATACAATATGTACCACCTATAGCACACCTCTAAAAATAATTTTTTTAGCTTATCCAGACCACCCCCTAAAAAAAAAATTTTAGCTTCTCCAGACTACCCCTGAAAAATTTTTTTAGCTTCTCCAGACCGACCCCTAAAAAAATATTTTTAGCTTCTCCAGACGACCCCCTAAATTTTTTTTTAGCTTCTTCAGACCACCCCCTAAAAAATTAGCTTCTCCAGACCACCCCCCTAAAAAAATTTTTTTTACCTCCTCCCCAAAAACACCTACTAGAGTGACCTCGAAAAAAAATTAAAATCCGACAGGAAACAATTTGGGGTAAGGGAATGAAAGGAAAAAAAAATACGCTTCTCTCACAACCCATTTTGTAAATTTTACCGTGTCTTAATCTGATAAGTTACCCAGTGTATTGAAACCTGATATCATAGTTATTGATTGTCCTTGCGGTTTTCTTAACCTTGCATATTTGCGACAATAGGCGCGGTCTTTCGTGACAAATTAACAGCGGTGAGAAGACAGCAGCCATTACAACAACACGTTAAATTAACTTCTAAAAAGGCAAAACAAAAGCTACACCATGTAAGTACTGCATTTTATTTAATATTTTGTGTTCTGCATTGTTAATGGAGAGAAATTCTCAACTATAAGAGCAAATAAATGTGTTACATTTGGATTTCTGTGAGTCCGCCATCTTAAAAAATTACGAAACTGTTTTTTTGGAGTTTAAATGGAGATTCATCACACCTATAAAACTTTGACCACCTCTAACCCCAGGGGTAAACATTAGTTTTCTCATTTCTGCTAAAAAAAAACATAGGTTGTGGGTGCTCGTTAGAACCGCCTCGAACAAAACTCCATTTTAGCCATACAGAGTAAAATTAACTCTTCTATAACTTGCTACTAACATAGATCTTGGAAACTGAGTTGTACCATTTTCACATTTATTGTATTTTTTAATAACAAGCACATATTTGAGTAATTATATGTCTATAAGTTTCATAACGGTGTTACAGTATATTAATTTACCAGTACTTCAGAGAAAAATTTTACACCACCACCGTTAAGTTTCATAACGGTGTTACAGTATATTAATACCCGGAAATTATTTCAGTAGCACAATTTGTTCAACCATCATAACGGTGTCGCAGTATATTAATTTACCAGTACTTAAGAGAATAATTTTACACCTACACCGTTAAGTTTCATAAAGGTGTTACAGTACATATTTAATAACGGTGAAACCATAAATTGTAATAGGTGATTATATTTTATTTTCAGGGACATATCCAGAAGATGAAACAATAAACCAATGGAATGCAACAATACGACGGAAATCAGCCACTTCAACAACAAACCAACAAAAGACTCAAAAAGCCCAAAACAGAAAAAAGAAGGACCCTCATTCCCAAATCACAACATTACTTACACTCCACAAAAATGCAGGTCACTTGTTATTTTGTTTAGAATTTACTAAACTACTTCAGTGTGAAATCATAAAAGAAATTTGCAAAGAATTAGAATGTAAAAATCTGCATTAGTTTATGCTCCTATAAATAGGTGGTGGATCATTAATTATTATAACTTTATTCAATAAAATCAAGCATTTCCTATTTTTTTTACCTCGGCTAAAGCCTGGGCCTTTCCTTCTTCTATTAACTTTTTTCTTTCAGCTACGCTCAGTCCAGTCTGGAGGGTGTGCATATTGTCTTTTATTTCGTTGTATCGCTTCAATTCGTCAAGGATGATTTTGAATTCTGATTCTGTGATTTGTCCGTCTTGTAATGATGTTGATATTAGGTCTTTTATACTATTTAACTTACTATCAGCAAAAGTTTTTATTTCATAATGTTTCTGGGTCTTGGTCATTAATTTACGTCTCACTAACTTAACACAAACACCCAGAGATCCACAAACGATTGCAGCAATCTCTAATGGTAACATTACTGGAACAGTTAATCCAAGACCGGCCATAATAACACTAGGAGAAATTAACGCAGTATCAACACTATCAGTAATGTTAATTCCACGTTTATACTTTTTGTATAATGCCTTTCTTACAACCCTCTCTTTCATTAATTGTTTTTCTATCCCTGATATCTTATGTAATCTATAATTTTGTCCGTCTTCACTAGGCAAATCTGGATATAAATTCGGCGCTGTAGGTTGCTTCATTTTTATATTTATTTTTTTAATTCAATTCAAATCGAGACAACAGTATTAACCGCAGTTTTATTAGTCTCTAGACAAAAAAAAAAAAATAATAACACTTCCAGCTTTAACGAAACAAGGGGTGACAAAATTAAAATGTGTACTTTTTGTTTCACTATCTAAAGCGATGCCGCGGCACCCTTCCAAACGTTCCCCATTCACCAACACGCCAACTTTCACCTTACCAAGCGACGATACACTCGACAGGCTAATACTTTTAATATAACCATCCTTCATCATAACATAACCAACCGCTCCCTCTCTACCTCCATTTCCAAATGAAAATATTTTACCACTAGTTAGTGGGCCATTTGATTCGGCGGTTATTGTAATGAATTCATTTGTATAAACGTTTTGTAATCTATTATTTAAATTTCCTAATTTTTTATGTAATTCATCAATACGCAAAGTCAAATTATTCTTATCTGTTTTTACACCAAATATACTAATTTTGTATATATAATTTTTAAATGTAATTAATAAGGAGGCAACAGTATTAACCGCAGTATAATTATACAGTACACTCAAAAAATTAATAACACTTCCTGTCTTAACTAAAAATGGTTTATCAAAAATGCGATGTACACTTTGTGTGTCTCCCAAATTAACTATACACCCACTCAAAACTTCCCCATCCACCATCACAGTAACCCGCATTTCATCTTTTGACTTTTCACACGGCAGGCCCATACTTATAATATAACCATCTTTCATCATAACTTAACCGGCCGTTCGCTCTCTATCTCCATTTCCAAATGAAAACATCTTATCTCTAGATAAAGAGCCTTTTGATTCAGCATATATTGTAGTGTATTCATTTGTATGAACGTTTTGTAATATATTATCTAAATTTGATATTCTGCTATCAACACGTAAAGTCGTATTATTCTTAACACCAAATATACTCATTTTTAATCGTAAAATTTCTAACACACAACTAATTGGTAAACCATTGTTGTTTATTTTCTGGCCATTCTCATCACAAACGCTTATACTTAATTCTGATATATCACCATGTGTTGATTGTTGATATTCCGGATTACTAAAACGTGTATGAACAATATCTCCAAATGATTTATTCTCACAGAAACGACACCAAGGATATTACTAGGAGCACCATCAATGAAATTGCAAGCACTATTTATCTGCTCAAGATGAACATATAGTTGTTTATAAGGTGCAAACTTTAATGCTATTTCACCCTTATATGTTTGATTTGCGTTTAATCGTCTATTTCCGATGCCTAACATCTCTTTTAATCCTTTGCTTATTTTAAAATCAACGGTCGATGTCAAAAACACTATGCCATTTGTTTCATTTACAGATAATACAATATTATTACTTTGAAATATATCTGCTATTTGTTGGAAACTGTAAAATCCTGAAGCTAAACGTATTGACTTATCTGCTCCTTTTTGGATATATTCATCAATCAAATTATATCAACCTATAGTATAAGTAAAACTCTTCAAACCAATTCTCTTAATACCGAATTTGTTATCTATATATTGTTGCAAGTGTATTGTCTTATTAATATCAGAAATTGTATGATACATTTTTAATTAATAAAAAACGATACCTAAAAAATTCAAGTACAATCCCAATACATCATATACCCTCACCCTAAATATTCTATAGAGAATATTGAACTTGTAAAACAAACAATTTATGTTAACAAAAATAACCATTTTCCAGTAACGTTTCCCGATTTATTTCAAAACTATCAAAATCCAACATTACACAACAATGAACCGTGGAATACATGGCTTCATCCATCATTTGACTGGTGGCAGTGCCAATTGAATTTTGCTGTTTGGTGTGCTACTACAGGATGTGGTGTGAGTTATAACGACCATTTACAAGCTGATTCTCTACAAACTAGAACATTATATATATTTCATGTTTATTATTGTGTTGCGCGTATTTTAAAAAAAATTAAAACACCTTTACCAACAGATGAGAAATTTTGTTATTACAATAACACATACGATAAAGTAACTTACCAAAACTTATGCAATGAATTCAATGTTTCACCAAATACAGATTGGCGCCAAAAATTGGAAAGTAGTTCTAAAAGTCATGGTCTCGGAGAATACACTCAATACTTTAAACCAAGTGGATAATACAGATACGAACATCGAAGTGATGGGCCATTCTTTAGTGCAAATGACAAAATAGAACATACAGTAGATATAAGTGAGGCATGGACAATGTTTATATTAGACAAATCAGAAGGCTTCACAAAACCAGGTATTGAACGAATTAACGAAAGTATTAGAATATTTGTATGGACACTATTAGGAGCACAATATCAAACACGTGTAGAAATACTAAAAATAGGCACAGGCTTTGATGCTCAAAAACAATTCTTAGCAAATGTTCAAGATGCAATTAACAGTGCAATCGATTGCATGACCAAATATCAAAATATCAAAATGTATTGAAATATGCTACAAGTAAAGTTGATTATACATACGGACTTGGTCTCTACATGTCTCCCAGTGATATGATATTACAAATTGGCACTTTCGCTTGATATAATAATAAAATTGTAATTGCAACATCGGAGTGCTCGCTTGGTTTCAATAGTGATGTAAATGTTAAACCTGTTGCATCTACTACACAACCTACAACTATACAAGGTACACCAACAAAGAAATCTCTACCAGAACCTGTTAAACATCAAACTGTTCAAACGAAGACCACAAAAGAAGCAATACAACACGAAAAAAACAAAACAGCATTAATAGTAGGAAGTATAGTAATAGGTATTATTGCACTCAGGATTTATTAATATACTCTCTTGCAGCTGCATACAATAATCCTACAACAAGGACAAGCAACGCCCAGAGATGTTCGCCCAGCCAGTTAACCACTTTTCCAATAGTAGACAACAGCCAAGACACAATGGAACCAATAATACCCGGTAGCGCTACTGCTGCTTCTCCTGCAAGATTGGCTAATAGTTTACCAAGATTACTTAATTGTTTTTTATCCAATTTTCTATACCATCTTTTGACGGTGGTTAAGGGGATATAGAGCCGCCACCAGTAGTAGGAATAACAGCCTCAACAATAACACCAATAATCATTCCAAAAGCAGTTAAAACGCTAACAATTGTAATTCCTTGTTCTCTAAATAATGTTTTAATTCTCTCACCTAATGTAGTGTCTTCTTTTAATACTTTGGTGATTGTTTCTTTAATTCTATTTACCTGACTATGTGATGCTTCTCTGTTTTCGCTAGCAGCCTCAAGTCTTACAGCTCTCTCACCTTCAAGGTTTTTCAAACGAGCTGTTATGTCTTTTCTGCTAATTTCATCTTCAGCTTCTTGTAATTTTCGTTTTTCTTTGGCTATGTCATCATCAATGTTTGTCAGCTTTGCTAAGTTATTTGTAAGTTTACCGCGAATAGACTGTAGTGTCTTATCTAGACCTTGCAGTTCCCTGAATGTTAGACCTTCTGTTTGTGTGCGTGTATTTTTGACTTCTGGCAACTCTAAATTGTCCAAAAGAGATGTAAGAGTGGTCTCAATATTATTTGCAGTGTCTACTACATTTTGCACATCTTTGGTTGAAGACAAATCTTTTAGTGGTATTTGTTCTTCAGCATTTAGCAAATCATTTAGCGTACTTCCCATGATATGTTGAGTTATCTTTGTTTTGCTTTTATATTCTGGTAAATTTAAATATTGTCTGATTGCCCGTGTTCCGCCACTACCTACTACACGGTTGTACTCTTTTGCTAAAGAACCCAAAGAAAGAAATGTTGCTGGGCCTTGCTTTGGCAGCAATTCTGATTTCTTTGTCGCCGACAACCCAATATAAAGTTTTATCATCGGATAATCTAAACTGATCATAATCTACTTTGTCTGGCGCAATTTGATAGCGCTCGCTTATTTCTTTATAAAACGTCTTTACAAGTTTTTTTTATAGTCTTGAAGAGCATCCCGTTTGAGCTCTCCTCTTAAGTCATCAATCATATCACCCCGATTTAGAATAATACTCTGATCATGATCATCAGGGACCAAATGTTATCTAGAATCTATATCATCATCATCATCATCATCTATGTCAAATGTAGGATTCTCAAAATCAAATCCTTCAGCCATTTTTAAATATTAAATTTTTCCTTAAAAAAATGTCGACATATGGAAATAAATTAAACCCTTACAGGAAAATAAGAGAACCACGCGGTGTGAGAGGTATCCGGCAAAGTTTAGTGATAACC